>JAVHNF010044398.1:9058-19441 GCA_034783455.1 Micropsitta finschii
TCCTTGGATGTTAATTTTGCTTCAGTTCGGACAACACCCTGCAGCTCTTCCTGATAAACAACCATCCCATCCCACTGTTCTTAAAAGCAGATTGAAATTTATCAGCTGCAAAAAATTATCCTGGCACCAATACAGTGAAAATAAAGACTCAGAAATCCCTGTAATTTGATCCTAAGCAGGTACATAGTGGGGTCAGGGAGACCATCTGGAGGGGGAATTTCAGTTCTGTGGACACGTGGCACCCAAGAGGCTGTGATGCACCATAAGAGCCTACTGTGGCAGGAGGGGCCTGTTAATTGAAAGAATAGGAACGAAACATAACCCTTTGTCCATCCAAATCTTGTTTGTCCCATTTTATTGCAAGCAGATGCAGAGCTATGAAATTAATGCAGAGCAAAGGTACTTCCTTAGGATCACATCAATGCATCAGAGAGCAGTGTGGTTTCCATGCATTAGATAGGCGTGACACTGGTCCTTCTCCAGGTCATCACCAGCCTCCTTGAACACTTGATACGCACACACTCCTGCCATACTCTTGGGGAAGCACAGGCTTATATTCTGCAGTTTATTTCTGCCATAAATAAGGCACAGTGCTCTTGGCCACGGCTTCATTATGGTAAAATGTGAGGCCCTTGCTCAAGGAAGCAGAGTCCTGTGCCCAGGACTGTTACTCACCTTCAGCAGCCACCCCATTGCCTGTTGCCCCACCTCTGCATACTCAGCAGCTCTGCTGCAGCCCTCTGCCCACTTCTCTGGCTGCTGCATGTGCTTCTAGAGCTGCCTGCTTCAGAAGGATGAAAAAGAATTAAATATTACTCTAATATCAAGCCAGCAGTGGACAACTGGACCTGGACAGGCAACAGTTTTTCCAGCCTCTCCTCATTTTGTCTGTCTCCCTTTTTTCCTGCTTTAACCCTCCTGCAAACTACAGGGAAGGCTGGTTTAATGTGGATTTTAGATCATTTTTTGCTCCTCAGACACCAGATGCTCCCCCTCACACTTACAGTAGCGTTCTCTGTTCTTAAGAAATCTGGCAGGTTTTAGAAACTTTGCTGAAATACTAATTGCAGTAAATTTTTATGGAAACAGATGGGGGAACCATATAGCCAGAAATTTAATAACTCCTCTGAGTACTTAGCAGCAGAAACACCAGTCCCCAAATTCATTAAGAAAAAAAGTGATTAATGATGATATGGATTTTGAATAATTATAGAAAGCCTTAAACTGTACAACTTTCTGATGCTCCTCATTTGTTGTACCTTATTGGCTGCCTGGACTACTGGAGATGAAAGGGCTGAGGAGGACAGAAAACATATATTTTAACTTCTGGGTAAAGTAAGTGAAATAATGATCCAGTCGTAACATAGTGACCTTTTCCATGTGAGGACGTGTTCCAGAGACTCCCTGCACTTAGTCCTACAGGACAGCTGAGTTAATCTAATCTTTCCATTTAGCACATAAGAGAAATGGAGGAAAAATCTTAATTATGCTTGCATTTGTGGTTACATTCCAAGCTCCTGACACTGGAATCACTCACATCTGTTCTCAGCTCATTTTATGGGCTGGTGCAATGACTTAGTTGACTCAGGAAGCAGAGTTAAGAAAAACTTTGCAACAGGATGGTCCTAAGCTCCCAAACAGCTGTGCCTTTCCAGATAGTCCCAGTGGAATATCCTTGACGTTCCCAGAGTGCCTGGAAGCAGGACACTGGGCTCCTTCAGCCGCTGAATTGCTTGAGTCATTTTGGTGATTTAGTGCCTTCCTTTTTATAGAAGAGGATTAACAGATCTGGTCTCTTCTACAGGCTGTAGCCAGTGTTAATGAAACATGTGGTGAGTTGTCCCCTCCTAGGAAAAGGAATGGACATCACTGCTGGACCTGCTGTCTCTCCCCTTCTAACCAGTACAGGCCATCAGTACACCAAGGCCATCCTGGTGGAGGCCCAGCATGACCCCTTGGACTGTTTTTCTGGACCTTTCTATGGAAAAGACTCAATTAAAATTGGATTTCCTTGAATTTCGTAGTTTTGGAAAGCTGGACATTGACCCCTTCCTGTTCCATGGGGATGGATGGATCCTTTATCCCAGTGCTGTGGTCCAGCAGTGCCATGCAATAGCCTTGGCTCCTGGGAGAGGTGTGTGGCTCCAGCTCAAGAATGACCCTTACCTCTACTGCTCAGCTCCAGCAGCCTCCTGGCAGAAATAAATTGCAATTGGTTTTGTACAGACAAGGAGCAATATTTTAGAGAAATCAGTTCATTGCCAACTGTTTGCTCATCTCGGAGTTTTTATCAGCTAAATTCCGTCTCTAGTTCCCAGGGAGCAACGGCTGATAGGAGGTGCTTGCAATGACATATAGAGCAGCCACCGTGGCCAAAACGATTCACCTACTGGGAGGTGCTGCTGAAGAAAGGAGCTCAAGGGCTTTTTGAACTGCTGAACTTTGGCATGTAAAGTACAGCTATTCTTTAAGTGTAAAATGTACAAATAATAGTTTGCTTTAAAAAAGCATGTTGTGTGTTTGGCACTCTGTACTTGATATAATTCATTTTTAGTATCATTTAATTCAAAGAAAGTCTTTTTCAGGCTGTTTTGGCTACTCAGAGATGGACAAAGAAACCAAAGTACATTTGTGACAGAGTAGGGACAGGAAGCAGAGGGCCAAAGGGAGTATAGACTCGTGTAAGGATTATCTGCTGGGGTACTTTGCCTGCCCCAAAGCTCCTGCACACCCCTTTTTGGAACCATTTCAGAATGCTGCCTATGTCCTGTAAGACCACATCAAGTCTTTCTTCATTTTCCCCTTCTGCACGGCCAGGGACAGCAGTGGAATGGATGGAGGTGACCGCTCCACGAAGAGTCCCATCCCTAAATCCAAACCAGAGACCGGATGTGTTTGCTGCCCTATCCCTAAAGAGGAGGTCAACAGCAAGGGAGAAAGGCTGTCTTCCTTTTCCAGTTTCTAGTACTTGAGTCACCAATTACAGGTCTAACCCCCAGGGATGCTCCTGGAGGGAGGTGAAAGAGCAGCTCCAGAAGAGGAGGGAATGGGACTGGGGCTTTTCACCCACCTAAACATTTTCAGGTTCATAAATCCTGTCAGCTGCAGAGACTTAACTTTTTGGGGCATTTTAGACTATCCCTGGAGGCATGTATTTGCATCTGTAGACACCCAAAGCCTTGAACGATTGCTTTAATAGCCACTGAATACTGAGATACTTCAGTCTCTCCTCCTGGCTGCAAGACATCTTCTATGTTTTGACATTGTGGAGCACAACCCTTTGTTGAGAAGCAGCAGAGAGGTCCTTCCCAGGAACAGCGGAAGGAGACTGATGACAAGAAATTCTTGTTCAACTTCCTGTGACTTTCCAGGGCCCTCTTCCATTTCCTTCTGTTTTGCAGCAAGAGAGACTTTCCAGCTCTTCTCCTGTCAGTAGGTTTATCGGAGCTGGTTTCCGATGTGAAGTTTCCCAACAGTGAAAGTTTCTGCTCATTTCTTTGCATCATGCCATTGTGAGCCCCATTGCCATTCCCAGCAGATAACCTATCATTTGTATTCTCTTGCAGAAAAGGCATTATCCAAGAGAAACACAAAAGCATGAGAACACAGGCTGTTTGTGTGCAGGGAACGAGCAGCATATGACATGCGAATTTGCCAGATGTTACCACTCTGAATCTTATTAAAATATGCCCTGTACTGACCAGGCTGCTTTATCTGTACATGGAAGGAGTTGGAAGATAAGAGGCCTTTTTACTGACAGTGCTACAGTGGCCTGACCAGGCAGCATGGGAGCAATTCCCTGAAAGATTTTCACGCCTAGGCAGCATGTGGTGCACACAGTCAAAGCCAGGTCTCAACCCTCTAACAACATTCCCATGACATAACCCATTTTTGGACATCCAGCCTGAAGAAAGTCCAGATGTGCCTCCAAGTACAATCAGTGGGCATCAGGGTTCTACATCCTCATGTAATTAAGCTCTTTCAGATATTTCTCATCAAAAAGCATCAAGGGAACGCTGCTCTTAATCACCACATCAGTTTATTCAACACTGCTTCGCCTCTGTTCCCCAGTGAGCTTTTGCCATGTGTTGCTGTGGATCTTCCTTCCTAGCCAAATATTTTCATGCTAACAGTTTTATCTCCCAAGCCTCAGCCTATTACTATAGGCATTTATCCCAAAAGACACCAATCTCTCTCCAGCTCATTAATGTCACCTTGGAGGAAACTAATAAAAGCATATATTCATTAGCTCTGTGGGATTTTGCAGAGAATAATGGATATTCTCAGGTTCCCTAGGAGAGGAATTATCGTTCCAGTACTGCGGACAGGTTAGTCAGGCCTCACTAAATTTAAGGGACTTGGCAAAAGGCAGTTGGTGATTTGGTGCAGAAGAAATATTGTAAGTGTAGATTCCTGACCCAGTTCAGTCATAATTACTGTCTGTCATTAACATGACACTGACTGTAGAATCAGGAAGCAGTTCCTTGTTTCCCTTCAGCTTCCAAACATGTGTAAGCTTCCCACCTGATTTTTAGAAATATTCGCTAATTCTATAGGTTTCATTTTGCAGCTTGGCTGAAAAGTACAAACAAAAACATCAATAAACAATTGGACAATCTGAATTGTTCTCTCATCATTATTTCTTCAACATAAATCTGATTTTGTGGAAAAATAAATTTTTACTTTTTAATATATTTATTGAAAAATCTTATAAATATGAAAAAAATATATATTTAAAATAAATATATATTTCTTGAAAAATTTAATACTTTTAGTCAGTAAAAAAATTTGTCACCTGAATATTGTTAATGATAAATTAGAGATTAATTAACGCTAAATCACAGAATCACAGAATGGTTTGGATTGGAAGGGAGTTTCAAAGAGCATCTAGTCCAATGCCTGTGGGAAACGATGTCTTTCCCCAGACCAGGTTGCTCAAAGCCTCATCCAATCTGGACTTGAACACTTCCTGGGTTAGGGCATCCAAAAATATTGCCTCTTGTCCTGGCACTGCAGACCTTGGTAAAAAGTCTCACTCCATCTTTCTTACAAAGCCCCTTATATATTGAAAAGCTGCAATAAAGTCTCCTCTGATCATTTTTTAATTCCAGTTCCCACCTCACAGACTGGAAAGTGATTGTGTGACGGAAATCCCATTTCTTCCCAGCTCTGTAGCTTGATCCTATGTCTCTAAAACCTGTTGTGTTTTAAGGTTAGAATTATTATTCATTTAATTTCCTCTCTCCACCCCTCAAATATTTCCCATTCAGACAGGAAGTAGTAGGAACACTTCAATATTAGAAGATGGTCCTATCAGAAATGTTGGGGTAGGGTATGATCCTTTGATTTCAAACAGTTTATGAGACAGATGTCCCAGTAATACCCTTTATTGTGCATGAAGTCTAGGTCTCAAGCCAATAATGTCTTCATAGACATTATAGATGAGACTCAGCTCACCTACACTTAGCTGTCTCCACCGAGATCAAATGCCACTTCCAAACTTGGGGAGATAAGTAATCTACCTGTACAGGTTCTTCTCTTCCTTGCAAATAACTCCAAACCTTTAAAGATGTAACACCTTACAGTGCAGAAAGCATCCCCAGTTTATGGGATGGGAGACAAGGATAAAAGGGATGCTATGATTTGCTCAGAGTCCTGCAGCAGGTTGTGGCATGACTAGGATGCAGCACTAGAGAGCCTGGCCCATCCTGACTAATTCTGCATCATGCAGATGTCATCCTCTGTCAGACTGGCACTACAAACAGTTCTTGCCCACATTAATTCTCTTGTGTCCAGTAGTATAGTTGTGTGTGTGTGTTGTACCATATTCTCAGAAAGAAGTATTATGGTGTCTGAATTCAATGGATATCGTCAAAATCATCATCACATCTTTGGAACTTCTTCCATGCTATCAGATTGGCTTTGGACTGGCCAAAGGACTTACCAACAATGGGGAAGAGGGCAGTAAATGTGGATATTGTGGTTGCAAAATTCACATTTCCATACCACTATAGGCTTTTTCTATTTTTTTAAATCTGAGAGCATTTGCTAAACCAGAGAGGTTCAGAGCTGGACACTTTCTATTTTCATTAAGTTCTCCCTAATCTACTAAAACTACATAGGTTTTCAAACTTGTAGAATAAAATTATGAAAATGAAGCCTAACTCTACCAAGAAACTGTTGATTACAGATAATGGAAAGAAATAACACATGAAAATAATAGTAACAAAAAAATCTACTTTCTATGAATGTTCTGGGTGAGCTTGGGTATTGCTATCAGAAATATTAATTCTTTTAAAAATATGCATCATATCTTTAAAAATATCAAACAATCTCACTCTGACAGTCATCAATTTTATTTTTCCTTCACGTATACGGGCTATTCAAGAGGAAAGTGAAAAAGCTGTGTAAAATGCGTTTTCTTTTTAAGTGTGTTTAAGGGAAACTAAGCTAAACGTAGAGTTTTCTTCAAGTTTCTCTTTTTTTTTTTTTTTCCTTAGAAGGATGTTTTCTGCAAGGAAATCATTAATGGAAAATGTTTGACCAGCTGTATGCTTATCTTTAGATCTGGAAACACATGCAATACATGGAAATCCCCACCTCACTTGAAGTTTCAAGGGGATGACTGGTTTTTGTGCTCATGGTTCTTTCGATATGAGTAAGTGTTTCAGTATTTGCTTTTGTTTGCTATCCATCCACTCCAGCTCAAGGAAAAATACAGGAAAATTTCCCCTTTTGCCATTATAGGGCATGATCAGTGCACAGGGATCTGGGAATCTCTGTGCCTGATCATTTTTTTGCAATGCCCTGAACAAGGCCTTGGTCTTGACTCCTTCTTCCATCTTCAGGGAATTTTAATCTGGAGATTAACTTCCAGTTAGCAGGAAATAACAGAGATGACCTGGATATATCTTGATATGGACTGGCCATCAGAGCTCAGTCATTTGCACTGTTGCTAGCATAGTCTTTGGCTTGATTTTGGCCCAAGCCTGACGGCATGAACCCAGTGATCAGCAGCCATGGGTGAGGAGTTAGCATAGTCCAAGGACTATTCCTCATAGGCTGTTTAGATGCAGTCACCTTGTTCTGGAGAGAGTTTAACTGTATGGACTTTACCAAACTAGGCTAGATGGCCATACAGGCAGAGCATGGGCACTGGTCCTGGTTAATCTGCCTGTAAGCAACTGGGTTCATCATGGAGTGATTTTTTCCCCTGAGGTTAATAACTCAAGTGCATCTTTATACCATGGAGTAAAGTAGCAGAAGGGTCTTGTCCTTTGGTGAATGTTGTTCTACTAAAATCCTTGTCCAACTGCTCTACTTGTCAAAATCCTCTAGGCAGAAGATTTTGACATCCAGGTTATCCAACGGATCCTTAAACAAGAACTGTTTTAGCAGTTCATTGGAAACAGCAGCCTCCCATCCTCTCTCAACCTCCAGTAGGAATTCCAGGAAATAAAATAATAACATTAATAAAGGGGAAGAGGACATTAAGTTACTTTTTCCAGTTGACTGAATATCACCTCATGCTAATAGCTGCCTTTTTTTTTTTCCAAACCCAGAGTACCATAAGAGTGTGTGTTGACAACTGCAGGATTCTCACAGGCTCATTTAGGCCTGCATTCCCTCACCTTCTGGCACACAGTTAAGGTCCCTAAAGGATTTTAGCTGGCTGGTCTCTCTTTGGAGTCCATGGAAAGAGCTGGTCCTCTCTGGAAGAGAGGAGAACTCAAAATAGGAGGATCACTGTTAGAAGACCCTGTTGCTCTTCACTGCGCTGAATTTAAGCCTCAGGAGCCATTATGATCTCTTTCCAGGTATATCCCAAAACCCCCAAGTCTTCTGGCATGAAGTCAGCTTATATCCAAAGTTGAGGCTGCTCAGGATGAGCATCTTGTATGATCACTTTCTCAACACGTACACCAGATTGGAGATCTGTGTGCCTCCACATGCCCTCTCACTGGAGGATGCCATAAATGTAGAGTCTGAAAAACATGATTATCACATTGCTACTCTATTGGACACCAAGACCCAAAAATGCAGGTATGTGCTAATTCTGCAAAAGACAGTGATGGTGGAGAAGGATGCCATCCTGGAAAAATTATATAAACCACTGGAAGATCCAGGGAAGAAGCTGAGTATAGCAGTAAAACTCTCCTGCACTGGAGCTGCTGTTGGCCAGCACTTGGAACAGACTAATGGATTGGAGATTGCTCCAGGCCTCTGCCACAATTCAGTGTCTGACCTTTCTACCTCTTCATTTTTTCACCTATAAGACTGAGGGGAGGGTAAAATATGGGTCTTGTCTTTGATGTAAAGAGATCTGGTTTTGTTTGCCATCCAAAGCTGCTAAGTTTGGAATTCCTTTTCTGTTTTGTTGGGTTGTTTGTGGGTTTTCTTGCCAAGCTTTGATAAGTCCTGGTCACTGCACCTCCTGCTTGTGTTCTACAAGAGGCCTGTAGTTCAAAATCCTGCTGTTCTTCCAGGAGAACAGCACTCTCATCAGTAGTGGTGAGTGCAGAAAGTCTGCAAGACTTGGCTTTTCTTCATACAATCTGACTGGATTGCCACCTCTGGTTTCATTTCATACCCCAGCCACGAAGTGTTGATAATGCTTAGGAAAAAAATATTACATGTGCAAATACAAAAATAAAACCCCCAGAAACCCAGATATACACACACACATACACACATACACATGTAGACCTGCTTCAGCTTGTTTTACAGGTTCTCAACCCGGGAGCAAATCACTTGGGAAATTTAATTAAACTTTAATGAGGTACTTTGATTGTTGGGCCGTACGCCTAGTGGAATTAATGTACAATGAAGGGGTGTCTCGTCATGCTGTTGGCAATAGCTGGCAAGTTCATGTAGAGCAAAGCATGTCATCCTAAATCACCTTTTGAACTCGGGAAAGCAGCAGGGAAGAACAACCAGGAAACTCTAATGGGTCATTTAATTACAGCAGGTCCTTCAAGTGTGAGTCCCGTACATTGAAGAAACTCTTTCTGAGTCACTTTCAGGGCTTTTCAGGAGGTTGGGGAATGGAAGGAGATAGGGTGGTGGTCTGGGTTGTGGATTCTTTTCTCTTCTTTCCCTTGAGCAGGCAGGAGCCTGGACTGGAGATCTGGCATGGGGAATCCTGGAAGACTTGGATGGTGAGCAGGCAGCTCCATAGATCATCCATGGGACCTTGGTGCACAGCTACCCACTAACCAGAGAAAGGCACTATTTTGTTGCCAGTGCATTCACCACAGTATGCTACCACACAAGACTCCTTATGGAAAGGTTCTCTTTTTGAAAAGAACATCCTTCTGTAGGCATCCAGTAAAGTGGCTCCCACATGCTGGAACAGAAGAGAGTTGCAAGGCTTACAAAGGAGAACCGCAGGATAATTCAGGTTGTAAGGGACCTCTGTGGGTTTCCAGTCCAACCTCTCCCCTGCTCAAAGCAGGGCCAATTAGAGCAGGTTGCTCAGAATCTTCATGAGTTGAGCTTTCACTGTCTCCAGGAATAGAGATCTCAGGGCCATTGTGGGACCTTGTCCCCAGGTTTAACTACTTCCAGAATTTCACTTGCTGCAACTTTTGTTTATTGTGTTTTATCTTTTCCTGCACATCTCTCATAAGAAACTCCCTGTCTTCTCTACAGCCCCCATCAGGTAAGCAGAAAGCAGCAGTAAGATGTTCCTTGAGCCTTGTCTTCTCCAATCTGAGCAAATCCAGATCCCAGGATCTCTGCATACATGTGTTTCAAGATTACCAAAAAAGATAACCCTTTGCTTTGACCTGTGTCAGTTTGTCAGCAGGAAGGAACCCTAAAAAGAGAAGCCTCAACCTTCCTGCATTTCTGTTTGATCCTTTAGAGATCAGAAGATTCATGAAAGAGGGATCAGTGGCAAGGTAGAATCCATGCATGAGATTTTCCAGGCTAAGATCCAGACCACCTTTGATTCCAGAACAAGATTCCATAAGAAAACACAAGCCTTGAAGCCATCTATTTCAAGGCAACCCTGGAGATCCCCATCTATTTCAAGGCAACCCTGGAGATCCCAGTTTAGAAATACAGTCCTGCTCTGTGCTCAGGTACACTAACGTTATGAACAACAGATACAGGAGAGGAACCAGACAGCATCTTCCTCAGAGGCTTGTAGGGAACAGACATTTTCAGCTCCAAGCCTCACTTATACCATTTATCACCAAGACAGGCCCCTGGGAGAACAACTATTTGGAGTTTTGAGTGCTAAGGGTTCACAAAGGATTTGTTAATCCTCCATCAGGAAGCTCTGGGCATACTCTAGTCAGTGCTCTAGTGTTGCACTGGCCATTGGAAAGTCAGAAGTGGTCAGCTGCCACAGGGACATGGAGATTTCAGCATGTCTCA
>JAVHNF010044403.1:0-21435 GCA_034783455.1 Micropsitta finschii
CTCCATCCCTGGCGGTGTTCAAGGCCAGGTTGGACAGAGCCTTGGGTGGCATGGTTTAGTGTGAGGTGTCCCTGCCCTTGGCAGTGGGGTTGGAACTAGGTGATAGAATCATAGAATCATAGAATAGTTAGGGTTGGAAAGGACCTTAAGATCATCTAGTTCCAACCCCCATTTAACTGCAAACATGAGAGTCAGACTTCTTTGTGTATCAATTTTTGACCATGGAACAGGCTTACTGTCCTCCCATATGGCCTTTTGCTGCATCATCCAGAATTCCAGAACACTGCAGCTACCACCAATGACCAGAAGTTTCCAGGGTGTGTTCCCCAGATCAGTTTCGGAGCAGTCACAATGGAGAGGAGAGAGGGACCCTCACTGCCCGTCTCACAGTCTCTGAAATTACACTTTGTATAAAAACGTCTATGTGATCCATGGCAATATCATGATATTGCTAGGCAGGGGGTGAAAGTATCAATGTCATTCAAGATTCAAGACTCAATTAGTATTACCATTCATGAAACATGAGTGAGGAAAATTCAAGGCATGTGCTCATGAAATGAAGCCATCATGCAGACCAGGAGGAAAACAACATCTCCTTATCCAGATGGGAATCCATGCTTGCCCAGGAACCTCAGCATGGTCTCTTAAAAAATTCAGCTCCATTTGTGTGAGGATATCCTTCATTACTGCTATAGGACCGAATCTTCACTTTCTGAGGCAGAAAAGATATTCACATACTGGAGGACTTTTTAGCTGAGCAATAGCTGTACCTTCTTTATTTTGTTTTTTGCATGCAGAGCACTTAGAGGTCTGTTTCAGTAACTACTGTTGTACCTGTTATAGTTATTTTACTTTGTTTCAAGGATATCTTTTATATTATCTGCTGCTAAATTGCCCTTGCAAAACTTCCTTTCACTGTTATACTGGTCCTTGTCCATAGCTACAATCTGGTCCCGAAAGTGTTTAGACAGTGTTGTTATTTAGTGCCATTGGTTACCATGACACGCAGAAACTGGAAGATTGTGGGAAAAACTTGTTTTTCATAAAATCTCTGGCCATCAGAATGAGTTGGCTAAATCAAGAGTAGAACATACAAATCAAATTGTCTGTTGTTGGAAAGTATGTTTCTAAAAGCCAAAAATGAAGGGAAAGAAATGCCTTTGTGCCATGACCTGAAATTCATCAAATTCCATTTCTGCCTATAAACTTACAGATAAGGAATTTTTCAATAGAACACAGTTGCTACCTGTCTCATTCTCATCAATCAAATCATGCTGAGAAGGCAGCAGCCTCTGAAAGCCCCAAGAGTATTCCTGACTTAAATACTGGCTTTGCAATTCAAAGTTGAAAAGCCAGGACAACTAGCTTTTATGTTAATGCAGCCGGTGGTGAGTTTTCCTGCTAAATTTACTTGTAAATTTGTTAAACCACTTCCTCCAAGTGTAATTTTCCAATAACACTTGACTTTTATTAATTTTGATAGGATTTTTGCTTAGTTTAAACTGATTCCATTCAATTTTGGCTGGGAGGCGATTGTTCAAAAGTGGCAGGTCCAGCAGAGAAATTGTTTGAGGTTCAGCACTCTCCTTGTTTTGCTATGCACTTTTCCAGGCACTTGTAATGATTTATTTTGTTATTTAAATTACAAATCTGAGCCACTAAAAGCCATAAGTCACTTTCTGCTCCAAAATTATGACATTGGCTTTAAAATAAAACTTTTTTTGTTTGCTCTGTCTTTCATACCTGAGCTTCATTCAATTCCTACTTTCCAGCCCTTTTCTACAACACCAAAGCCAAAATCCACTTCGTAGATAAAACTGATATTTTGGCATGATGTTGTGGCACCAGAAAACAGGTCTTCAAGGAAAACATTACGTATTATGAGACTCCTAGTAAAAATGCAAGACACATCAGTGAGCTACTTTAGAAGTATAACCATGTTAAAACATCCAAACTGACAAGCCATTCAACTTACACGGTGATGGGAAGGGGCATATCTGTTCCCAGAATACTTTCTCCCATCCAGCATAGAAAGCACAGGTTTTAGATCCTGCTACTTGAAGAAAGCAATACCTTAATGTGCTTCTGTGCCTACTGTCAGTGACATAGGATAAACTTGTAGAGAGGTTCAAGCTTTCTCATTTTTCAGTCATTGTTTTCACCTACTAAAGGAGTTTCCTGAAAAAAGTCGGGTAGTTGCATCCTTAGCAGTTTTATAGTCAGCACTGTAGCTAGCAATTTAAGTACCTACATGTTTGCTTGTTATGGATTTACACGTGGAAAAGGCATGAAAGGAAAACTTCACTTGCAAAGGGATCACCATTTGGCACATTTGATATGAATGCATGGGAATCATCCTATAGTTTAGATCTAATCTACTGGTATGAACTACCACATCTCTGCTGTATAATTAATCCCTGAGGGCAATTTGATGGGATAACACAGACCTTACTCCAAACTTCTCTGTGTCTCTCTCATTTCCTAAAATAAAGCTCCAAACTACAGCTGGACAAGTGCTTACTGCTAAGTAGTGTCGAATATAGAAGGAAAAGCCTGAGGTGACGACTCACCTTGTCACAGTTGCATTGCAGCTGTGGGTGATACTGCTTTTTTGATTGGGTGCCAGTGAATCAAACTGAGTGAGTATACACACATCTGTGTATGACAAACAGCTTTTACAACACAGTTCTAAAAGCCACTCAACATCAGTCAGGCAACACTGCTCCTGCCTTTCAGGATTTTCCTACCCGTAAGTTTATACTTTTGATTTTTGGCAACCTAAGCCAATTCTCACCACACTGCTCCACTGCTGCCTGCTTGTGGTTACAATCTAGATGAAGCCTTGGCTGCTAAATTGCACTCAAGTAGGTCTCTAAGTGCTTTTTTGGGCAACCCATTTTCTCTCTTCATGTGCCTGTTCATTGCATAAGAAGTACTTGAAATTCATTCAGTCTCTGTGAATTATGAACTGATCTCCTTAGGGCAGTCATTTCCATCTTAGGGCCTTCCCAGGAGTGCAGACTGGGAAGCACAATGTAAGCTTTCATCTTTAATCAGCTCACCTAAACCACCTTATGAAAAACACTGCTACTAATGGGACTTTTCCAGGTGAAGAATAACCCAACCTTAACTTAGTATCTATGGATATTTTGCAGAACCACCTCACATATTGTGCATGTTGTTGCAGGAACTGGCATGTAAGCAGTCTGTAGACTGAAATGTGTCTTTAGAATTCAACTATTAAATATTTAATGGCTTTGTCTTACATATTAATACTATTTATCTGTGCATTTCCAGTAAAGAAGGAAAGTGTTCCAACTGAATAACATCCAGTTCACAGTTCAGGCCAGATATAAATGGAATTCAGAGTATTTTGCCTCTGTATTGATTGTTCTTTCATAAATTCACACATTTAAAAGAGAGCTTTAAGTATAACTGGAAACTAATGAGATACAGTTTACTCAGTAATACTGAGGCTAGTAAATTATTGTCTGATTTTGTCTTGTATTAATTGACCTAACACAACATACCATATTAATTTTGCCTTATTTTAAAAAAGCTGTAATTTTAAAGGGAGAATGCCTGTTGGTATAAAAAAAAAATAGGTGGAGTTTCAAAACACTCATCACTGATCTATTTGCTTCCACTAAAGATGATAGTAGAGTATTTGGTTTCAGTAAATCGTTATAAACTTCTGAACGTATTGAGGAATATACAGTCCTCCAGGAAGCTTTTGCAATTGTTGAAAAGCTTACTACAATACTTGCAATTTTTATTTCTTAATATTATGTTTATAAAAATGTTTTTATTATAACAACTACTTTGCCAGGGGATCTTTTTCTTCTTTGTATGCTTTTCTGCAGTAGCCATTCTTCGCAACTGTCTTGATGTGTCCCTATTGTTCACTACTGATACAAGACTTTTCTTACAACACATTTAGTATGGAAGAACTAATGAAGTCTTAAAATCTCCACTGTTTATGCAACTGTGGCATGTCCTCCTTGCCCTTTGGTTTATGTTTGTGCCTTGCCAACACACTGCATTCATGAGCAGATCAGGAATCTATTAACCTTAACACACTGATTTAATTTACAAGCTATAGTTAGAACTGGTTCACTGCAGCAGCATGTGTAAAAATTAGTTGAACCAACTTCTGAAAACTTCATATTTAAAACATGTTAGTTGCTCAAGCTGCTCCCTGGCCAGTGTTACGACCTCAGATGAATCTCACTGAGGTCTTTCTGGATTAAAAGAAAAAAGTCATTACCTATTTTAATGTTTGCCAGTACTTGTGCAGTGCCCTGCCAGAGCTGGCATATCTTAACCCAAAGGGTCACCAGCCTGAGCCCATTAATTTGATACATTCTGCTGAAAAAGCCATCACCATTTCCCATTACATAATGAAACCCAGCAAGGCTATTCTTTCAAAATTAAGGAGTAGTTTCTCATCTGTCAATCTAGAAAAAGAAAGAATAATTTGGCTTCCATTTATATACTAAGTTATTATAAAGACAACTATCGTGACACTCAACAACAAGAAGCATATGATCTTTGGGGTAAGTAAATGGACTGTGCTCCAAATGTACGGTAAATCATGCAGATTAAAAGTATCTACAAAAATTAAAATGCACTGAGCCCAATCCTCTTGCTATTCTAGCTGCCAAGTACTTAATTCTGTCGTTAATTCTGAGAAGACAAAATCCAGTTTCATTCAATGAAAATAAAGGTCTGTTCAAGTTTTCTCGCAATTTGTAATATAGTGAGGGTAAAAAGGCATTAACAAATTAGCTTAATTAGATCAGAATTGCCAAATAATTCCAGCAGTTCTCATTTGGTTCTGGTATACATTGTCAGCAACATATTTTGGTACCATTTTAATGTTATAAAGTAAATCAGCAAAAATATATTTTACAATATTTGAGGGAGTAATGGCTTTGCTTACACAATTCTTACTTCTTTTGTGATACTGAATTACACTTGGGTCTGGTGTAAAATCAGAGACAGAGGGACAAGTCAGTTTGTAAAAAATAATCATATGCTATCTCTTAATAGTAAGAGAGAAAATGAGAAAATGTTCATGAAATCTGGGAAATTATTTTAGTTGAAAAATAATAAGGATCTTTTCAAACTGATCAGATATTCTCTATTTCACGATGAAAAAAACCCCACCTTTAAAAATCAATGGAAATTATGTTTTAAAGGGTTACATAATCTAACCCCCCCACAGGTTTTTAGTCAAATCAAACTTTTCTCTTTCTCCTCCAAAGAACCGACGCTCCCCACATTACCCTTTCAAGCTTGATGAACCACATACTTTTTTAGTTATTATTATTTCACTTATTAGAGACATGTGTTAAAGTACTTTAGTTCCTTTGCTCAGGGTAGCTACATACCAACCACCTATTCTGATGGCAATTAAGCAAAGTGTATTCAGGTAAGAGCATTAAACTAGCAGTTCTCCCTTAGAAGTACTATAAAGTTACAACCCTAAAGCTCCCATTCAGTACAGAACTTGAAAGAGAGCTTGTTGTAGGCCCATGTTGTAACTGGTAACAGATATTTAATGTGTCACATGCATTCACACTGATGTATATATACAGCAAAAAATTGCCAAACAAATTCAGAGGGATGCTTACAGCATCAAGAAGGAGGAGAATGTTTCAGGGCCAGCAGAGGAAACCTAGAGCAGAGGAGAAATTAGAGAAAGGAGCTGCTTCCCTGACACTGGAGCTCCTGAGCAAGCAGGATGCTGCAGAAACCTTGGTTTTAGAGAAGGGATGTGGGAAACCATCAAGGTCCACCCAGTGGTGGTCTTGGTGCTCATGTAGAGTGTCTGGGTTTTATTGTGCTCCTATGGGAAAGGAGTGACAAATGGGGTATGAATCAATCCATAAGCTACAGTGCATGATCAGGACATTTTCCAGCATATGCCCCTCCTCCTCCCACCTTCCACTTCTTCATCTTCATCATCTCTTCTTTTGAGAGCTTTTTAATTGTGAAGGTTTGAAAGAAACACTAAATATCCAGGGAATCTGCCAAATAATTTCTGCCTGACTTTTCTCCAAAGTCAACAATTTCAAGCTCTAGTCATTTTTTGCTGAAACAAAATGGGAACAAATCAGCCATTTGCTCATTCACTGAGATCAAAGCTGAATGGAAAGGGTCACGTGCTTAATTATTAGCCATTGCAAATGTTGTAAATGATCATAGGTAATCAAAGGACCTAATTACATACACAGTAAAAGCCCATTTGACAACCTCTAAAAGATACTTTGTTATTCTTGAGAAACAGTGCATGAAAGAAGTACACCTTGCTGATTTAAACTTCACAAGTTAGAAACATAAGCATAAAAATTTGAGCCAGAACCTTTCAGTGTAAAGCCAGAAGCCAAGAGGTCTTGAAGGACATGACAATTCTTTCCCAACCCCTTGCATAAATGGTTATATAATGTAGTAAGACAAATTAACTGCTAAGCTTCATGGAATTATTTACTTACAGTAAATAATTCTTTACTTACAGTACTTAACAGGTCTTCCAGCCTCAGTTCTGACTCTCGGGCCTTTTTACTGTGTCATCACATGATAAGGTTATCTTTGTGTTTCTTAATGTTGCTGTGCTTGATTTTATGACCTGAATATCTTCTTAAAATTAGGGTTTAGTTTACATTTAAAACACACCTTTGTGGATGTGCAACTATTAGTTAAAATTAATCCCCATAACTGGGACATACTGAACTGTTGGCATTTGAAATATTTCCATCAAATAAATTCAGCAGCAATTTTGCACTGATTTTCTCTGTTCTTACTGTGTGCCTGACTGTCTTTGTAATCTTTGCAAGTTTTGACTCCATTATTCAACCCCAACTGTTTTTAAAGGAAGAACAGGAAAAGATAAGCACTTTGCCTCAATTTTCATGAAAAAAAAATGTGGGCTGGAGAGAGAAGGGAAACTAGAGCAGCTCAGCAGTGGAGGAAAAGGCAGTGAGGGCTCAGCAATTTTGAGCTCTGTTTAACAGCAACGGGTTCTCCAGTCATCACATGCTGTCCAGTCATGATGCATGTAGATCCCAAGGAGCTGCAGGAAGATGCATCCCCTACTCATGGGGATCTGCTGTGGGAAGGAGCCAGTACATGCTTGGCAGTGGGATTGAAGCAGAAGAGACACAAATCCAAAAGCTAGAGAGTTTCACTGGTTCTGTTGCTTGCACAAAACTTGTTTTAATGATCACTGACACACAAGGGAAGAAACACAGCAATTACTCCATTAAGGCTGATAAATATCCTTTTCTTGTTTTGAGATGAAGAAGCTTGACCTTGTGTTTAAATTACTGCTGATACAACCAAACTACAGATGATGTCATCTAGAAATCCCTGGAACCTAGCAAAAGCCTGCAGTTAGGCACAAAGATATCCTTACAATTCAAAGAATGTAGTGCCAGACCACTAACCTCAGAAAAGTATAATTATGGGCAGGCTTCTTTATGTCTCATTCCTACCACCAGTATTTTGTAGCAAAGCAGTCTGACAGGTAACAGTTCTTGGAAACAGGAGCTCTCTGTGCTTGTCCCCCAGCTTGTTTGATATGAATTGTATCCAGCTACATCCAGCTCATATACCACTGCTTGCCTAAGGCACCGTCTACTAAGCAATGAAAGTGGAAATGTCAGGATGTATGTCATATGCTCTTCAGGGACACAGAGGTCTTTCCTGAAGCACTGATAAGGTTAATATTATTAATGGAGATATCTGTAGTGGAAACAATCTTTCAAATGCTTTAAATATTGAGCATATTAAACAAAGAAAATAAACTATATTGAAGCACCTTAGAAACTTGCAAGGCAAATAGTAGCTCAGGGCAACAATATTTCTCATTTTTCAAGGATTCTGCAATAAATATGCAGATTTCTTTTGCTTATTTGCTCCATTTAAAAAGACAAAGCCCATTTTATTATCTGAAATGCATTTAGGTATCACTCCAAGCTGTCTGAATTCAGTCGAGCAATTTTAGCAAAACATCTTTGCCATCTATCGTTAATCTGAGCAATTCGAGAGAGATTGTGCAATAGTTGTTAAAAGGAGAAGGAAGATAAAGAAAAAAGTCTTGCTTGCCTATTATTTTTGGACAGTTGTCTGGCATTATTTGACAAATAGCATATTGAGCACATTAACAGAGATAAGCATGAAAACCTTTGTTGATGATATATACTGAATGTTTTTCACTATGGGACTTTTATTGTCATGAGATTCATTAACAACTCATTACTAATGTTCCTCTCTCTTAACAAAATGTGAATGTTTCCATACAGGTGGAAAGCTAATAACCAGCCTGGTGAGATATTTAACTGGTGGAAAGGAGTCTGTGTGATCTATCTGTCTCCATAGGTGCTGCAGAGAGGACAATAGTTGGCAGTTAGCCTAGATGATTGTTGTACATCCCTTCCAACTATTCTATATACTATTTGATATTCTACTTGATATTCTACTCAATATTCTATTTTATACTCTATTCAATGTTCTGTTCTGTTCTGGCATGCCTCCTTCAGTAAGATTCATTCAGCTGAACAGAGATGTGATGAATCTTGTGGATGGGATGGGAATTTCTCTTCCTGTCAATCAAGAAGTAAACCTAGAATACCATCTTAGATTAGAAGCTTAGCTTTCTTTAGTTATAATTAGGGAAAATAACCCCCAGCCATTACTGTTTACTTTCTTCTCCTAATAAGCAGTCCTTTTTGTGGTACTGCTCACTTGAATGTCTCTCTGTAGACACATGATGACTTTCATACAACTTGGAGAATGATAATAATTTCTCAGGCTTCTGACTCTCTTTCAAATCTGGTTGAAACTGGTCAGTGGATCCAAAAGTTCTTGATGGGAAGTGAAGGATGAACAGATGATTAAGCAGACAGATAGACAGCAGGAACACATAAGACTAATTTCATTAGGAAACTGGACTGAAAACAGAAGCAGCAATGGGTACTTGGATAATATTAATATTTTGGTCACCAATTTTACAAATGCCATAATTTTGGGACCATTTCAAAGCTTGTAGATGATGTCCTTAGTAGCAAAGAAAAAAACAACAAAAAAACAAGTGAACATTGCTGATATTTTATTCAGCTCCTTTTTTTGGTCAGAATGCTACATTTTTATAGTCTGGACTATATTTTAAACCTTTAAAGCCTGATTCAGCTTGGACAGCACTGGCAATTTCAGTGGAAGATTAATGCATGTCATTAAGCAAAGAAATATGGCCTAGTACTTTTCAATAGCAACAAATGCTTGCTATGGAATTTCTCTGATCAACATATTTTTCACTGACTGTAAAGCCTTTGGACTGGTCCTTTCCGAAATGCACTAAATATCATGCAGGAGAACTGAGAGTAAATTGTTGTGATTTGAGCTGGCTGGCACATTGCAGCAGAAAAAGGCATTCCTGTTCCTAACCCTTTTCTTTTCAAGCTGATCCAGTAAGAAACCAGTCCACCAAAAGGAATGAGGTGGGGGGTATTTACTTATCAGTAAAATAAGTGATCCACATCTCCATGTAGTCTGACTGACTTTCAATCTGTTAACAGGGAGGGGTTTGCTATGTGCAGATAGAAAGAATAGAAAGAGCAAAGGCAGGAATGCTCTTTTGGGTGGGTGAAATACAAGATAGACCTGCACTCAGAAAAAACAAACAAACAAACAAACAAAACAAAAAAAAGGAGGGGAAAGAAAAGAAGAAGAGTAGCATAAGTAGAAAAACAACTAGATAAAGCTGGAGATTTCCTTGTTAAATTGTTATGAACAGAACAGAAAACTCCAGATTTTCACAGCCAAGTGACTCCTTTAAAATACAGCAGTTCTAGAAGGCCATGGAAAAAGCTGGTCTTAATATTCCCTGTGTAAGAATATTTTGGAATGCACTAAGAAAGGCCCCTCTCTCAGCTGTCAAAATAGGGACCTTAAAGCTATTATCCTCTTCCCTCCCTGCCTTCAGAGAAGGTGCTCTTCCACAGCTGAATCAGCACCAATCACACTCTGCAGCCCAGCAGCAGTCACTGCTGTCCCATTTACACTCATATCAAAGTAGGGCACTGTTCCAACACACAAAGTAAAATACCAAGTGGTACACATACTGGGTGGAATTTGCAGAAGCTCTCTGTTAAACTGCTTCTGCTTCCTTTGAAATTTGTGGCAGATATCCCACATATTTCAACTGTTCAATTGGGGAAATGGTGAAAGCTTTTACAACCTTTATTTTATGAATATAGAAACATGATAAAACCAAGGATTCATCATAAAGATCATCATATATAGCCTCTGTCCATCCTCTCTGTTGCCTGACAAGCTGCAAACATCTGCCTTCTGAAGCAGTCATGAGTAAGCCTGAAAACTTCTCAAAGCCCTTTCATAACATACCCAAACTATTTACTGTTGCCTCCAGAGAAGTCTGGTTTGGAACAGTATCATAAGGTCAAGTTATCCCACTGAAACACCTATTAGTAAAAAGAGAATGAAAAAAGAAAAAAAAAAAAAAAAAAAAGAAAAATGAACAAACCAGCAGCACTAGTACAGCCCTGGAAAATATGAAGTCATAAGTAGAGTTCAGCCAGAGCAGACTCCCATTAAACTTTGCTTAAGAGCCAAGTTCCACCCTGAGATATGCGTGAGCTGCAGTTTATTTCAGGGGTAGCTGTGCTGTACTTCATGTCAGGGCGAGGCTTGGACACAAGTATGTATCTGTTACAAGTCAGAGAAGGGTAAGGCCCACATCCTTTTTCTGTTTTTCAGTTCTGTCTGTATGGAATAGAAAACTGAAAGAAGTGGGTAAAACAGCCCACACTTTTACAGGGCTTACCTGCCAAATTTAATTCCTTCTTCCACAAGACCTGAATGTCTATGTTTCTAAATCAACTAAGCTACTTTCATGACACATGGTAGTCCTTCCCAATGTCCCTGCCACTTCCATGACTGTTAAACACACAGGCAGAAGCTTTAAGTCTTCTTAGCTTCTTTGCTCTTAGGAGTCCCATTAGGACACAGCAGGAAGTGTTGCCTTGGATATGCACATGCTTTATAAACAAGGGACATAAACAGCAGTCTGGCTTTACTCCCTTGAAGCCTTCCACTGAACATTTCTTTCTGACAAGTAGGAGCTCTGCTGAATGAGGAGGGAAGAAGGAGGGGCAGAGAGACTTTCCCTAACCCCTTTCCATTCCCAGACAGGGGCTAAGAGTGCTGGCACCCTTGCTCTGTGCTGTGTTGCATGGATAGCTTCAGGCAACAGCTTTTATCCTTGGTGGGGCCAGCTCCTGCTGCACTGCTGGCTGTTAGAGGTGACAAAAGGATAAGGTCAAGGCCACATGCATTTCTGTGTGGCTCCTGGAGGCACTGTGGTTACCTGGAGGAGCAGGCAGAAGAGTGCCTTGCTCCCTGACATGAGCTGTGTATTCAGTAATGCTGAGCTCTTAAGGCTGAATTCCTTCAACTACGAATTAAAAGAGCTCATTCAAGAAGAGGGAAGAGGGGGAGGTAAAGCTTAGTCCTGCCAAGCACTGAGTCTGAATGTGAGCAAGAGTTTAAAGTATTTCATATGAGAAACTCTAGTAACTGCAAAAACTTTTTCACCTCAAGGCAACCCTTTATACACTAAAATACTAACTCTGGCACAAGAATTTCCTATGCCTCAGATCTCTAGATGGTTGCCCTGTGCTTTAACTCTCCATTAGGCATCTGCTACTGGCTCTAACAGGCAAGACACAACCATCAGATCCATGCTCACTACAGAGTATATAAGTCCTGCTTAGGCAGGAATACCTAGCACCATCAGGATCAAACCGACATTGGTAATCAGTTGTCATGGATACTGTAGCAGATGGGAAGAGAAGCAGTTTCCCTAACAGCAAGCTGGCGAGGGCCGAGGGAAACGCACAGACAGCACTGGAGAAGCCACAACATCACTTTGCTGTGCAATGGCACTGAAACAAAGGATAAGAAAAATCAGTACCAAGTCCCATTAGCTAGAAGATGGATCAGAAGTATCCTAGCAAGGATGAGGAATGGGAAAGACAGATGTGTTCCCTGGGAACCTGCAAAGGTGATACCTCACCCACAGCTGTCATGCCACAGCTTTGTGCATGTCGAAGGACTGCTTTTGCATTTCTTGCTACATCTCTCCTTTTCCAGGATTATGTTCAGTGTGAGGGAGAAGTACACTTTTAAGAATATGGGTGCTCATGCCCACAGACAGCAAGCTGTTACCTTAATCTGCCAAATAGTGGCAAACAAAATTATCTGCAAAGCTGGACACCCACATATATCAGTAACTCCCTGGCAGGCTTCCCTCAGCCACCCACAAGTCCTAGATCTTGCTGTGTGCTGCAGGCAGCAGGGCATGACTGGGGGGGATTGATCCCTTAAGTTTTGACAGCCTCTTCTCTGGTGTGAGCTGTGTAGGATACCATTTAGGCAGAAAACAGCATGTGCTAGATGTTCCGGTTCCAAGCCTATTTTTCTTATTCAGTGATAAAAATGCATCCCTCTCTCTGGAATGAATCACAGACAGTTTTTAATTACAGGACATGTGCTTTCCTTCTCCCTCCCCAGTGACTGTTGCAATTTCAGATCTGACAGAAATAGGCATTCAGACCTCCAAAGGGAGTCGCTTGTATTTTCCCCTCAGGTCACCTCCAGCAGCTTCCAGGCTCTGCAAGGTTCTGGAGCTGGGCTGCACCAAATTTGAAAGGGAGGGAGATTTACCCAGCAAGTTGGTACTCAGGTCACTTAAAAACAGCACAGCAGAAGGAGTGATGTGGAAGTCAAGCTCTCATCTGCACTGCTACCAGTCTCTGAAGAACACAGGATACATTTCCTGTCTGGGGAAGGCATGTAGCTGCCTGTGACAGAAGGCACAACCTTTTCTTTAAAGGAAGTGGAAGTCATGAAGTCGTGTAAAAATTCCACTCTTCATTTTATCTTAAAACCAGTCTCATGCAGTTGTACCTCCTGTTGCTTCCCTCCTCCCTGTGTTTAAAGCTGATTCTTATTTAGCAATGACACATTTTAAACGGTTTCAGCCATCTCTGCCACCCCACTGTTGTTCCATTCAGTTATGACCCTTCTGACATAAGTCAGATTAATTTGAAATGAAAGGTTTCATTCATCACAAGCAAAGGAAATCAGAGGAGATCCCCCAAGAAGAGAAGGGTTTGGCTCATGCTCTGTTTCCAGCTCACAAATGGTTATGTCTTCAGGATGCAAGAGATTAGGCATCTCACACAGAATGTGGGAGGAGGAAGAAGAGTCTTTGTCTGAGATTCACAACTCTTAATAAATTCCAGAAGGAGAAATATTTTACCAAGGAGCAACTGCAAAGTTCAGAGAAATACAAAAGCATTTATCTCTCCAGTTGCATTCCTACCTGCCAAAACTGGGAGGGGTGATTTACTCCTCTTTGGAACAATGAGTCTGTTATGGATCATTAATCCACAGAGAATGAGCTCAGGAGCCAAAGACATCGTTCTTAATGTGCAAGAATCTTGAATCAACAGGACGTATTCTTCTTGGGAAGCATACAGCATCAGTTTATTTGCTCCTCACTACCCTTGCCTTTAATAATGGTTCACACAAGAGGTCTAGTTACCACTGATAGATCACTTTATTAAAATCTGTGGTGATAGTAGAAGATGAGGTTGCCATGAGCTCATCAATGCATTTGAAGTAGACTAATATTAAAAAGTGAAGATCTGAAATTAACAAATTCTGATCCAAAGTCCAATAAAATCAATATAGGCAATCTCAGGTTCCAGGGTACAAGTATCTCTACACCACTGACCTCAGTAATGCAATGGTGACTTGCAATGAGTAAGGCATTTCCTGAGAAGCCCTGCCAAAATGCGAAGGAGATAGAAATAGTCAACTATTCGTTTACATGCCAGAACCTAAGGTTATGAAGTTCTCTCTTTGCAGCTATAGCTAATGAGAATTCATGTGCCAAAAGTTATGGTAGGAGAGGGGCTAGATCTGGTGGACACCTCTTGGTATTATGCTCTCATTTCTTTAGGAGATGTAAAATGTCTTATTTTGTCTCTGAAACCACATGAAAATATTTCCACAATGTTTCAGTTGCTAAGTGAGGAACATAAAGACTGGTTATATCTATTTACAATATGCAGACATTTACAAAATGTCACTAATATGTAGTGGATGGCATTTTATACTCTTCAGCAAAAAAATGTGCAGCAGAGAGCTACATTTCTGTATTCAAATCTCACAAGGAGCATTCACATTATGCTCAGATTTTCCATGCTCCACATAAGTCTGGTAAATCCACATCCTTACTGCTGTAAAATGACTTACAAGATCAGAAATGTGGCTGAAAGAGAAAGACCTGATATGGCTGGTACCTCAGGTTTTACACTGTCCTGTGTACCTGTGCCTGCACGTAGCATCCTTTATTTTTGCTCTTTGCCAATTTTTTGTCACAGAGTTAGGCTTTAACAAGTTGAAAAGTATTAAGATTAGAACAATCATTTTTACATGTATTGCCACCTGCCGCTTCATTTCTTCCATAGTGCTTAAATGTCCAGGCATGTAACTTTGAAACACACTACCTTTAATACGCTTAAAAACTCTGCTGGATTTCCAGCTTGCTTTGATCTCCACATTCTAGAGACTATCTCAGAGAATACAAAGAAATATGTTTAGGGGAAAAACATTTGCAAGGAGAAAACCCTGAAGTCCTTCCAACTTTATATGCTTTGCCAGTTAATGTGATACCTAAAGTTGTTTTTTGCATTTTATCTTTATGCTTCAGAAGGCCTAAATCTCTGCCTAGAATGAGCAACTTGATCAGGTAAGTTGGGAAGATGGATGCTGTCAGTGCCCTTATCATGAGCACTGAAGTGGCAAATAATTGTTTGGTGATTTTAATATAGAAAGAAGATGGAGATGGAAGGAGAGATGATTTCTATGCTGAAGAATTTACAGAATGAACAAAAGAAAAAGTATACATTTATACATTTATGCAATAGACAATATTGCATTTTGTTAAGAAGGAACAGAAAGGTTGTGAGAGGAAAGATATTAAGAGCTTGCTAATAACCATGAGTAGGAAAGAAACATTGACTGGAGAGCTGGAAACAGAGGAAAGTTTTGGCTAACTCAGGCTATAAGCAAACCAGCTTCTTTCTGGGACTGTACAACACCATCTTTTCCATCTCTTATCACATGAAGTCATCATGCATGCCTTTGTAGTAATGGCTTGCACTTGAGGCAATCTCAAATTGTCCCCTGTACAGTAAGTAGTTAGAAATGGAAGCTGGGTTCTTGGGTCAGGATGTGGGATGGTTAACTCGAGAAGAAGGGAGCATAAACTGGGGAGATATGTAGAGATGGGTGAGTAAGTAAGAGCATGGGAGCTCATACAGAAGGTGAGATAGAAGGTGATCTCTTCATCAGGGACTGAGTGATAAGATAAAGGGTAATGTTATAAGAGGAAGTTCAGATTGAATATAATGAAGAAATTCTTTACTGTGAGGGTGGTGAGGCACTGGAACAGCCTGCCCAAAGAACTGGGAAATGCTCCATCCCTGGCAGTGTTCAAGGTCAGGTTGGACAGAGCCTTGGGCAATATGGTCTAGGGTCTGTCCATAGCAGGGGGTTTGGAACTAGATGATCTTAATGTCCTTTCCAACCCTAACTATTCTATGATTCTGTTCTATTCTATGAGCTTCTTTTGTTTTAAGAATAATTAGGCATCCTGACACTGACCGTGCTTGAGCTTTAGGTATGGAGAACACACTTCTCAGTGGGAGATGGGAGATTGTCACAGACAATCAAAAAGTTTTCCAAACTGGTCCCTTCCCATTAAGGACACAGCCTGCACAAGAAGGCCCTACAAAGTACCTTTCTCCTCCCTGACTTACTGATGTTCTTCTTGGCTGTGCTGATGATAGGAGAAGCCATTGACTGGAAAATGACTGCTCCAGCTCATGACTGGAGCACGAAGAGAATCAGTAATAGGAAAAGTGACAGGGTGTGCAGAGCCACACTAAGTGGTTTTGAAAAAAGAATGAGAGAGCCATAGAGAACTGTAACTTCTTTTTTTCTCAAAGCAAAGGGGAAGCTGGAACGGAAGTATGGTGTTCAACAGCAGTTTTGTTTCCTGATCTCTGCTCAACACCTTATGCAGGGTTTTCTGTAGATATGAAGCATAATCCTGTGTATATCCACCTGTTTGTTACTAAATTGCCATTAGTAACTAGTAATATAGGCTTATTTCAAAAAGTCCCCAGTGAGGGTAAAATTGGATTTCCATGCAAGAGTCCAAAAATCAAAGTCCAGTGTCAGGATTTTCCAAAGTATGGAAATTCAAGAGAGGCAGACAATGATAAACTCTCCCAATAGTGTGATCCAGGATGTAAAAACATGTCCTAGGTTGTAAATAAAAATTCCTAGGTGATGACAGGAAAGATCTGAAGGGGGAAGGTGTTGTTTCATAGCTAGCTGTCAAGATGACACAGCAAAGAGAAACCAATGGAGAAAAGGGAGGGAGATGGAAGGGAGGGCAACTCCAAAGGAAAAAAGGCCTCAGCCCAGAGGATGGCAGGGGAAGATTTATGTCTTCCTTGCATGTACTTTTATTCGTTCCCACTGCCAGGACTGTGGAAGGTCCTTGAAAGAAAGGAGGAAATGACATTTAACAACTGGGATGTGTGCCTATCCTATGTTGAGATATGAGCTCTTACCTGTGGGTTGAAAAAGGGAGAGACAAGAAGGACTGGGAGATGCAGAAGATATCTATAGCGTACAACTTGAGAGGGCAAGTGTAAAGGAGAGGTGGTGATAGAGACTGCTCTGCTCTCTGAGAGCATCCTTGCATCACAGATACCTTAAGAATTTAGTTTTCTGCTCTCTGTATTGAATAGGACAAGGACCGTGCTCATGAGTTTGAATGAACCATCAATAGTTAAAAGAACAACCTTTGCTAGCTCATAAATACTGGTTATTAAAGCCTCAGGAAATAACAGACTTTACAGAAATTGAAATTTCACAATACATTGGTAAATTTCTAGCCCTAATACATGCTAATAAAACCTCGAAAGCAGAATTCAACAATATATCCATATAGATCCCAGAAGACAGAAACAAAATATAAAAAATCCAGAGTGCCATTTGAAACATACTTCAGAATTTTTGAAAACATACACAAGTTTTCTGAATTCTTGTATGACCCCATTTTTATGGTAACTCTTCTCAATCCACTAGAAATATTTTTCCTTGTACTCATTCATAAATATAACACATTAATCACCAGTGGTTAAGTAAGTGATTTGTGGGGTATTTGCTTTACCTTAGGATTATTTGGTTTAGCTAAAGTTGGTCATCAAGAGCTGCTTTTTTATCTCTTATTGACTGAAATTTTTGAAACGTTCAATTAGCAGATGAGAAGCATCTTGCTTTTGTCATAGTAGCAATACCCGTTCAAAGAAAACAAGCTTATTTCTCTTGTGTACAGAGAATAAATTTGCCTACACAAAAGGACCAAGTTAACCTGGAGTAGCAATTCTGTAAAATCTATTCCAGTATAAATTAATTTTTCTATAACTGTTTGAGGTGGATAATATGATTGAATTAATTCTTGAATAAATATTCTGTTTCCAAAGGACAGTGGGTATTCTTTAAAGAATAACTTTTATTTCAGCATGAGTATGCTAAAATTATCAGTTTTCTAGAAACAGCACAGATGTATTACTAGCGGAACAGAAACCAGGCCAAATTTTCTCGCTGCTTGAGGTTTAATCTTGCACCATTCACTGCCTGAAGAAGAGAGCAGACTTGGCCTTCCCTCTTCTGGATTCTCCCCTTTTGAATAGCTTCATCCATAAGGGACATCTACTTTCTCCTTGCTTCTTGAGTCGCTATCATTACTTTTATCTTGATCTTTGCTTATGTGGACATGGGCACTGTAAGATTCAAGATGCATCCAGGTGAATCCTGTAGATGCTAAAATTCAAAACATGAAGTGATTCAGTGTCTATACCATCATGAGCTGCTAGACTTTGAATGTACAGTCAGCAAAGAGACGTCTGAATCTGGCATCTGCAAGGGATAGTTTGCATAAGGCCATTTTGCTAATGTTTTACTATATCATATAAAAAGATATTTTGTAATGTTTTCCAACTTCTTGTAAATAGTTCATCTTTTTGCTTTCTTTCTTGTTACTGAGTTTATGTCTCTGCGATGCCTTAAAAATCTAATCATTTTTTCTGCTACTTCTGAAGGTTATCTACCATATAAAAAGGGAAGCATGAGCTTGTGAGTATTGGTCTGTGAATAGAGGTGCATTTGGGTAAAGAAAACTCTCCAAACCAAAAGATCTGACCAGTGAAAAGCTATATAAGTACTGACAGGCTGATGTGCGTGCGTGTATATATATATATATGTATCTATATATGTATGTCTGTATATATGTGTGCATGCAGATTTGCAGTATATCTACATACACTCTGTGTGTGTATATACGTATGTGTATAAAGAGCTTAAATCTATCTTTCAGATTTGATGTTACCAAATAGTCTGTTTGCAAATCTAAACACCTACACATATGTAAGGACTTGATGTCTGCTTCTTCATTGCTGTGACCTTGTCATACTTGCTCTTTATAATGTGGACCGCCTCATAAAACTAGACATTTAAAGCATTCAGTCACCAGTAAAATAGGCATTTATCACACAAGATAACATGGAGCTGTCTCAGGGTGTGTTCAAAAGCCCCCCTGCAACTTACTGATAAAAAGCTTAACTCCATTTCAGGGCTTATCTGAAGAAGAAAGAAGTAGACTCTCATGAAATAACTGAATTTGTTGGGTTTTCTTCTATGACAAAAAAGAGTGGGAAAGGGAAGGCGGATGGGGAGTGTGTGGGGTGGAAATCACTTTAAAACTTCAATGCAGTAAAACAAGTTTAAACCATTGAGATTTTAAATGAAGTTTTCTGCTTCATCAGGAAGAACCCTGTGGTGAAACATATGTCAGAGGAGAAGAATTGAGAAACTGGCCTCCTTTGCAGATGAGACGATTAATTAAGAGGAAAATCACTCAGCCAGATGTCTCACTGGTGAAACTACACGTGCAAGGTACTTCTGCAGTAAGGGAGCAGCATAGCACAGACAGTGCATTTGACTTCCATGCTAACATGGAAGAGATAGGAATCTGGTGTGAATTAGATCGTGCTGACTCTTGGAGAAACAGAGGAGTACAGATCTTATTTCAGCTACAAATTATAAGCTGCATGTCTGTTATAATGCTGTAGTATCATTACTTGATGCAGTTGGGTTATGGGTTACAAATATATTATCCAGAGAAGACAGTCCTTTTCTCCATTTGGGTTCATAAATTTTTGGCAAATCAAACCTGATTTCTCCAAGTGCCAATTTTCTTCATTCACCAAGTAATTTTTCAGAATGCTTAGCAGCTGGTGAATTTTTCATCAACTTATTACTAGGGTAACAGTGTCAAATTCATTTCACTTAGGAACTTAAGTCTTTCAGAAGTAAGTAAAGTAAAGTCTTTCAGAAGTAAGTGAAACCCAGTCTGCTGTCCAAATACTTGCCCACTGAAAGCAATATATATTCTTTCACTACGGTATCTGGGTGTCCCCCAGTTTTTCATGCATTTCCTATCACAACTTAGATGTGAAGGGGGGAAAAAAGCCAAAACACAAAAAAAAAAAAACCAAACAAAACAAAAACCACCAAACCAAACCAACAACAGCAAACAAACAAACCCCCCCACCATGTGAATATCCTACCAGTGCCGAACACCGTTTAAATGTTTTCTGATCTTTCTGTGGGAAACAGATAGGCCAGTTGCTAAATGACTTCTGAGCTATGTCTTTTCCCCAGGCATGCATTACAGAATTTGAGAAGTGGGAAGCAAAGAACTGTTGCCCCGGTGGATCTACTGTAATCAATACTAACTAGAAGCCTACTGGCTGCTATAAAATGCTTTCCCATAAGCAAAAGCTGCCTCTCCAGCAGTGTCTCTGGAAAACAGTAATTTCTCTCCTACCTGTAATCTGTCCTCTCTATGTGGTCTACCAGTTTTTTGAAGAAAGGGTGCCTGTACAGCACCTAGCACAATCAGATCCCTCTGTTGGCTTGAATTTCTCTGTACCATAGGAATACTAATCCCTTCCCAACAATAGAGACAGGCACTCCACAGAGCAGACATACAAATGGACTTTCATTAGAGAATGCAGTCCCGAAAGCCTGTTTTACAAAAGGCTTTGCTGATTGGACTCACTCATTTGAACAGCAATGGAGACAGGGTATATTCCACAAGAGCCTAGAAAGAAAGGTGCAGCAGTATCAGCAATGAGATGCAGACACTGCACAATTCTGTAATACTAATAGGCTTAAGCACATAACCAGCCATAACCTGTTTGGTTGGGTTTTACTATTTGTGTGTGTGTGAAAAGCACTGGCCAGAAATGCTGAGAGCTGTGCATTTTAAAAAAGTAACTCCTATTCGGGTGGACTCCCCCCCAACCCATTCCCTCCAGCTTAGTGGTTTGTCAACATTTCTGCTGTTAATTACTGAAATTTCAGGTGCATTCTGAGCCTTTCAATTTGCAGATTTTCCTATCAACATCTCAGGCAATGAAGGTGTCAGGAAGAGCCCTGCGGTATAAAGCCAAATTTTACAATTCAAATGCACATGCAATTCATATGTGGTGGGAGACAAATATACAAGCAGAAGCATTCAATTTACATAAATGCTTCTGGGACATATTTTGAGACTTCTGTGCTAAAAATGAGAGGTTATTATAATCTATATGTTTCCTTGTTTATAAATGCTTACAGGTTTATCTGTGAAGACCAAAATTTTCATAATCAATAGCCTTTAATTTTGTTTACTAGTTACTGTCACAGACAAATGCTTCTGTTGATTAAGGGCAATGAAATCAAATCTATTGCCAAAGCAGTGAATAACACGATTAAAAGTCTACAGGAATCAGTTGTGGCTTTTCACAGGCCCTGTGTGGAAGGTAAATGGTATTGCTCCAGGAACATTTAAAAGACCATGAGTTGGGGGCCATTTTTGCCAAGATCTCAGCTTCTTTTGGGGGGACAGCCTACACATACTTGACTCTTTTTCCAGAAGCCTTAGCTGTCACTGCCACAGGGGAGAAGCTGGGCATGATGGAGCCAAAACCTGCTCGTAGGTCAGAGACAGCATCAGGATCTGCTCCCCCAAGCAAGCACAGGGCTTGCCCCTGGGCTGTTGCTGAACTGCAGCTGGCAGCACAGATGGAAAGCATACAGATCACAAGGCTTGCTTTGCTTCACCCTTTTTCTGACCCTCTTCCTCTCTCTGCAGCTGGGACATGACCTGAGGTCCAGTCTTACCTCCTGATTTCCTTTCGGGTCAATTGTTTTACATAG
>JAVHNF010044411.1:0-11084 GCA_034783455.1 Micropsitta finschii
TCTTCAGGGTCTTGTCCATTACGATAGAGTCCCTCTGTTGCAGGGCAAGAAGGTGTGAAGTCATGCCTCCCCTTCATTTGTTTGGATCTTTTTTTCATTGAAGAGGTGACTTTGGTTTCCTTGGGTTTGTTTCTTTGTTTTTTAGTCTGCATTTCGTGTTTATTGGTCTGTGGCACACTTGTATCTGGTTCTGAATTTGGTGAAATTTGGGAGATGGAGTGTTGTTCAGATGCTACGGGGGACCTTTTCAGAGTTTTGTCTATAAGCAGTTGGCTAGCTCTTAGAAAGCTCTTGTACTTTTTCTTACATCAGATGAGTGCAGAAAAATGCTTCTGTCAAGAAAAAAACAAACCCCACAAACCACCAGAAACTGCAAAACCAAAACGAACCCCAACCCAAACGTAAAACCCTCACTCTTGTCCAAGTATGGCATGTGTGGATATAGTCTGTATATGATGAAAATATAAATACAGAATTACAAAAGAAAAAAGGAAAATAGAATGGTCCTGTATCCCTGCTACGTAGGACTGTACTGAATCAGTCAACTGTAGTGAACTGGCATTGGCAGGCTGCAGAAAAAACAGGGAACACTATTGCAGGAGATGCAAGAACAACCAGCGTAAATTATAATCCTCATGAATTAACTAAATTAATCAGTTGGAGTAAAAGAAAGTGACAAACATTTAATGTTCAAAATGGTGGTTTTCAAAAGCCTGTTTAATCCCAGACTTATTAAAATGATCCTTAGCGGAAAGGTTTGTAACATTTTATTTGATACGGTGAAGATATTAATGAGCTAGGAGGTAAGGTACAAAGGGCTAGTATAAAAGGAACATCTGAAGTTTTATCTATTACACAGATTTTTCCAGTCCATGGTGGTGGGTTGCCTTCTTGGTTTTGTTCTGGTTTATTTTTATTTCTTTTATTTATTAGCATGGCTTTGCAACTGTGCATTCTGGATATCATTTAACTTTCCCTTGCAGCTGTGCTCCGACTTCAGCTATGACATGCTTTTGGAATGAGGCTTAAAATTTCTTTTTTATAATACGTGAGCTGCGCCTTCCTGTGTTCAGAAGGCAGCTACCCTGGTTTCTCAAACTACTGCTTTACGTGTCATGATTTGGAAGTGATTAAGCTGCAGAAGTTGCTGCAAAAAACTAGAGTCTCTTTTCTCATGGCCTGAAATGGTAATTGCTTCAGAGATTTTTTTTTTTAAGTGCAAATTGTTTCTATGAATACTATAATAAAGCTTGCAATCTCCAACGAAGATGCTGTGAAGTGTGTTTGTAGTAAGAAGGATCATTTACCAAGGTGAAGAAAGTGAATGATGGCTACTTTTCCCCCCCTTCTTTGTCATGCAGTTCAGAGCAATAATGTTAAGGAATGGTGGTGGTGTTGGGGACGCATTCAGACTTGTGTGCACGTACTCATTCCTTCCTCCATCAGCACTCCAAGAAGTTGTGAGCTTTATAAACTGATTTGTAAAATTCTGGTAAATCAAAATTTCATGTCCTCTTACTCAATACAGAGATGGCAATGTGATGGTTAGCTCTTTCTGTGAATAACCAAGGGACTGGTTCTGGAAGGGCAGTCATTAATGTCCACACTGACTGACTAGTGAACACGGATTGTGCTTTATTTTTGTTACAGCTGGCTCAGCCAGCATCTAGAAGAGATACTAACAGTAAAAGTCAATGGCATTAAATCTGATGAGACATGACTGTAATACCAGCTCTGTACCTAGGTTCTGAGGTGGTCTGCTGCTTTTTTTTTTAATGCTGGGGTGTGCTGTGGCAAATAGGAGTCAGTATTCAACAAAAATCTACAGCTTCAGAATATCTAACAGTGTGCTTCTAACTCAGGTGTTAACAGTCTCAGTTATGGTTGTGAAAGATGAAAATTTACTGACGTACAAGAATGCATCAAAACATGTCTGAAAGTGAACCTCGAAAACCAGTTTAACACGATAACTTCCAAAAAAGCTGTTGTTGGAAACTACTTCAGTGCCCTGAGTTCTTCTGCCCCACTTTTCCACCGCCTATTCCCCATTCTGAAGTTCTGTTCGCATTATCTACCCTCTCTAGAATACCCCAGCTTCTCCCATTTCAAAACCCTACTTCTCCCATCACTTTTCCTCAGTTGCCTCCTACTTACTGCAGCGTCCAGCACCTCAAGTTCATTTTGCTCTTCCACCACCTTCCCCTTTGCTTCTGAGGCCAGTGGGGTGTCCTGTCCAGAACTCACCCCAAGTCTCTGGTGAAAGAGGTGGCAGCAGAAGAGCCAAACATGGCCTCTAATAAGTCAACAGAATTCTCAGGGCAGAAAAGGTTTGCATCCTGAAAAGTACAATAGTCTTGAGCTACTTTTGGCATGGTAAAGGTGCAGCATACTGAAGCAACATGATTTTTATCTGGTTTACAAGCGCTATCCCACCTTGCTCCCAGGTTAGAGCCACGATTACTGGTCTGCCAGGGAGGGCAATATATTTTTGACACATAACTGTTTGGAAGGATAATTATACCTCTCAAAGGGGAATGTGGTGGAAATCACTATCACTCAGGTAAACTGAATTTCTTAGATAAACATCACTAAAATCAGTAAAGGACACAAGTATTTCTTTTTGCTTTGTTTTCTGATGACATAGTTTTATTCTCAGATGTTGCAGAAGACATTTCCCAATTGTGACTCATGTCATTCAGCTGCAGTAGTATGTCTGAATCAACAGACAAGTTTAGTCTTTGCATTTGCTCAAGGCTTTTAATTAGTATAGAACTGCTCATCTATAGGGTCTGTCTTTGCAGAGAAGTGCACTGAATATTTTGTCCCTTTCCATGTGCTCACAATTTGCAGAAGGAACAAAGATATAGGCTTTCCTGTTTGTCAGAGAAGGAGGGTATTGCTGAGGAAATAAGATTTTTGGAAGATCTTTTGGCCACTGAAATATAAAAAAAGTTGTAGAAATATTTTTTTTGTTGTTGTTGGGTTTTTGTTGGGTTTATTTTTCCTTTTTTCCTTTTTAATCTGTCTGTATTTTAACCAAGCAAAAAATGTGCTTTCTTAGTTGTTTTAATTTGTCATTATAAAGTGCAAATGATCTCACGCATGAGAGAAACCAGCAATCTCAGTTTCAGGGAAGTGACTCAAGGCGTTGTTAAGCGCTCTGAAGCATGTTACACTGCATAAAGAGCTCAGTTCATTGCCTACAGTTGTACCGAAGTGATGACTGGTTGTACTCACAAGAGAGTGGTTAGCAGACCAGATGCTTTGGCTCTGCAGGTCTTGTCAGAATCTGAGTATCTTGGGACAGTGGTTGGCAAAGCCAATAAACCAATCAATTCAATGAGAACTAAAGCAAATAACCCAGAACTCTAGAGAGAACATCTTTCCTTTTTATTTCATACTTTTACCTGAAATCTTACTTTAGGAAGTATTTCTTGATTTCGAGAATAGAGAAAATGGCTTCAGTATTGCCCTGTAAACTCCTGCTGAAAATATTTGGAAAACATTGCTTCCTTCTTGCACATCTGTTTTTCACTTAATGCTCAGATCGCTACCTGCTAATGGCAGTTAGTTGAACTAAAGAAATAGTGATGCTTTTATTGTATCTCCCCTTATCTCATGGAAGCTGACTATTTCTCTGCTACCCTCCTCAAGCACCTTGCACCTTTTCTTATGTTCTTGGTCCAGAAGATTTTTGGCTGCAATCATCTGAAAACAATCAATCTTTTCTGTTCTTACTCATTATGTGTTTTGTGCTGCTATTTGATAATGCTGTTCAAGAAGACATTAGAAGTCAAGGACGAGGTGTCTGAAGCTGTGAGTTGCTGTCAGGACAACAGGAAGGTGGCAGCAGGGACTGTGCTGAGTGGACTGGAGAAGAGTCAGGCACTCTCCAATTCTTCTATCCCTGTTTCTTATGTAGTTAATTAACGAGTTTTATTCTTGTTATCTGCTTATCTTCTGTGAACTTAATTGCTTGGCAAACATTTTGTTTTACTGTGTATTAATTGCTGTCAGGATTTTGCATTGAGAACATGACATTTATGAATGTTTTACATTACTGTTTGCGATCTGATAAGCTTCAGTTGAAGCTCAAAAAATGAAAAAGGCTTTGCAGCAAGGCAAAGGAGGGGTCTTGGTTAGCTCCTGATAACATTTGAGTTACACTGTTAGTATAGAATCAGGTTGGAGAGCAACTGGTAGAGTCCATGTCCTATAAACTAATTCAGAGATGATTCCTCTGAAGAAAACCCAACAGGCAGGGATCTGTGCCCTAACAGAGCTGAAATGTGGTGTTTTTTTTCCATGCTGACTTTGAAATAATAAGTGTCCAGCTTATCCAGTAAAATAAATCTAAGGAATACTTATTAACATTGCAAACACCTGTATCTTCATGATGACAATCATACAGCAAGTTCTTACTAATTAGAATTGTAATTTAAAATATGCGAAAAGGACCAAAGTATTATGGCTTAAACTGGTTTTGTGCTCTCTCTTGTGCTCTCCCATCCAAAGCAGTGAAGATGGAATCACAGCTGAGGGTTCTTAACAGCACTTTCAGGTCATCATGGCCCTTATGAATGCAAGAGTTGCTATTTCCCAGTTTATAAAGCTGGGAAATGCTGAAATGTAATAAGCTGGAGCTGAGATGAAAGTTATCCAACATGCGGGAGCTGGCAAGCACGAAGCTGAGGTCTGCCTTCTTGTATGTGAGACTGAACATCCTGCCATCCTTTGAGCCCTCTGTGACATCAGACCCTCATGGTAGAGGTTTTCACATCATCTCTGTCAGCTGTTCATAGGTCTATTAGTTTTCAGTTACATACTGTTGTGTGCCCTAAAGCAAGGAGAGAAGGTTTGGTGCTGTGTCTAGGTTTGCTTGTTAGCCAGGAAAAACTTGCTGTAATAGAGACCAGCTCAAACTGCTGTCATGTAGTTTGCTTTGGCTCCCAGAGTAGGAGCCTTGTCTTAACAGCAAGACTTCCTTGATTTTCTTACTGGGCTGGATCAATGGACAATAAAATAACAAGACAAGAGCTACAGCTACTACCCAGACAAGCTGGGTATTTTATTGGTGATTCTGTCCACAGAATGCTAGCTGTTGAAAACAGTCACACAACTCCTTGCGATACCTGAACAGATGCATTAAGAAACAGAGGGCATCAACAACATAAGCCTGTTAGTTACTTACAGGCTCTGCTTTGTTTTTCCTCAATGCTGTGTTGCACACTGCTGCTTAAAGCAACAGTGCATTGTATGCTCAGAGGCTACTGCTTATACAAATATTTGCAGTAGTGGTGAAAATGCTTCTATAAAAGTTGTTCTTGGCTGGTTGGGGACTCCAAAATCTGAGCTCCCAATAGTGCCTTTGTCTGGGGCAGGCTTGAGAGTCTGTTTGGTGGGACTGATTCTGCTTGAGAAATGAGGCTTGATGTGTAATTTTTGTCATCTGCCTTGAAGTTCAAATGACTGAGAAACTGCTCTGTGATATGGAGATCATAATGGGCCTCACAGCAGTGTTGGGAGAACACAGACTGGACCTAGTAGTGCATAACTTGAAGTCCAGGGTCAGGAAATAAATTCAAATATGGAGATGATGCTTTACTGAGGGTTAGAGTGTTTCTGAATAATTCTGCAGTTTAGTGCTTTCATACTGTGACCTTGTACTGTGACTACAGATATTTTATATAGTGTTTACCATGTATAAAACTTGGAAAAAGATTTTAAAGATTCAAAATACTGTCTTCTTGTTCTAATGAAAAAAAAAACCATTTGAGTGATTATTACACAAAGCATCAGCTGACATGATAAAAAGCTAAAGCTAAATGCTAGTGCATTTTATTTGTTCTCTTTTCCTCACTCTGAATGATTAAATACTTTATTACTGGTGAATGCATGTGCTCTTTCAGTAGAAGGTACTTACAATATGAATAATTTTATTGCCATTAGAAAAAGGAAACATTTCTGCAGGCATTACTATTAGTTTTTATTTTTCTATCAGTATGAAATATGACTTGTGTATTTTTTTATTGTAGCTTTGTTGAATTCAGAGACTTGTTTTGAAAATGAAAAATGTGAAAAAAACATGATTACTTTCCCCTTTGGAAAAACAGCATGCATGACTATTTGAATGCATGTATTTATATTCCTGTGTGCTGTATCATGTACCTTAGTCTTTCATACCTGACTTTCATGTAGACTAGCCTCCTCAGTGGGCAGTCTGCTGAGGGCTGTGTGGTTGCACAGGAGGTGCTGGGTGTTGCAGCTAACTGACCTATATGTTTTGCCTGTAGGTGTGAAGTATCCCATGTAGTGATTGTGATGGTGTAAAAAGCTTCCAGGAACAGCTGTCACCATACTCTGGGGCAGCACCCAATGCCATCAGCAGCATTGCCTTTAATGTCAATCTGTGGTTACTCTCAGTGGACTCGTGTGCAGAGAGAAAATCGATATACAGAACCATGGCTTTACATAGGTAGGTAATGAAAACAAGAAAAGGAAGGGTGAGGAACAGCATGATAAAACTAGTCTAAAAGCAGATGTGAGACTGATAAAAGGATGTAAGAATGGGGAAACTTGGCTAATGCACAATGAAATACTGTTTAAATTGTAGTGACCTCATGAATAGTGTCCTTTGATTTCCTGTGCTGTGCAGCAGTTGTGGGAACCAAATGATGACAGCTTTTTCCTCTGGCCTCCCCTGCCCAGGTGTAGAATACAGCTCACCTGCTAAATCTGCTCGGGCGGCAGTGCTATAACTTATGTTATACTACAGCTATGTTACTGATTAAGTATTGCCGATCTTCGTGTCAGAGCAGAGCTTTCCCTCCATGTCCTTAAAAATATGTGTCCAGTTTTCAGCAGCAAGATCTACAAGCCATGGTACATGACTAATTCATCAAGATCATGACTTGCCTATAGCATAGACATGCCTCCCTACTTCCTCTTTTTCTATTTACTTTATTCAATAATGCTAGCTGCCGGTGATGTTTAATGATGTTTAATTACTGTTTGTTGATTCTGTCAGGAAGTTTCCTTGGGCTGGTGCAGACATTTCTAATCCAACTGTTTAATATTGGCTCATGGCTGATTATAATTTTGAAAATATAATAAGAGCATGGGAAATCCAGATAATAACACTTAATAATAGTTTTACTGCTTAATCAAGCTGAGAATTTTCATTTACATACATGACCTGAAAAGCTAATGCAGGCCAGCACTGATTGCCAGTGACAAGGGTTAGTTTCAGGTCTTACGAGTCCTTTGAAAATCATGGAACAATCGGCTTCTGTGGGTGTGGACATCCAAAAATCTGGGAGGCAAAGCTGTGCTTTTTAGTTACTCCGTGAATCAGATTTACCTGTTGATAAGAAATGGGTTGATGAATGCATTTTTACAAAAAGAACTTTCTAGAGAGCAAGGTGGAAGGACTAATGTTGGTGAGGCAAGGACAGTTCCCTGTTGACTGTAGCAGCCTCCCCTCCTGCTCTGTCAGCCTTGCAGCATCTAACCTGTATGGTTTGCCTGCAATTACTCTTCATTTACAGGTTGTTGTACAAGGTAGGAGAGTCCCACTGGCTGGTGGGTTATCTGTTCCTCCTGGAAAGGGCTATCAGTTGTTGGGACATAGCCATTTCTCCCACCTTCACATAGTTACTGTTGTTTTTCAGAGGAAGCCTTAGAGTGCTCATCTCCAAGGCTGTGCAGTCAGCTGGTGTCTGAAGCCCTTAGCCTTGCCTGTGGTAGAGGCACATAGTGATTTTGGACTTGGACAAATGCTGTAAGAATTCCCAAGATCCATGTCAGTGTATGGCCGCCAACAGAAGATGCCTTGAATGGCTTTTGTTTCTTTTTACAAAGCAAACCAAAAGCCTTTGGGGGTCCGTGTTTTCACTACCAGTGCTGTGAAATATGGTGAGAATGCTGCTGTGTGCCTCAAGACTGACTTGCTTATAATTGGTACAGGTGCATTGTCTCTATGCTTTGCAATATAGCTATCATGTTCATGTTTATGCCAATTTTAAAACTTAGGTAGCCTTAACAGATAGGCTTCCTAACTTTCACAGCTCATGCATGTCAAGAAAACATATTTAGGCCTCAGTAATTATTTGGGGATTCACCAGCCAAAACTAACAAAACTACCGTTCCAGTCTTCAGTTCTGTAGATGAATATACATGTACATATGCAGCATGCAGTATATGTATGAGGTACACATATGGGTATGTTACATAGAATCATAGAATAGTTTGGGTTCAAAGAGACCTTTAAAGGCCATCTACTCCAGCGTCCTTGCAATAAGGAGGGACATCTTCAACTAGGTCAGGTTGCTCAGAGCCCTGTCCAGCCTGACCTTGAGTGTTTCCAGGGATGGGGCATCTACCACCTCTCTGAGCAAACTGTTCAGTGTCTCACCACCCTCATCACGAGGAAGAGATTTTCTACATCTAGTCTAAATCTACCCTCTTCTAGTTTAAAACCATTACCCCTTTCCCTATCGTTCAGGCCCTGCTAAAAAAGTCTGTGCCAATCTTTCTTGTAGACCCCCTTTCAGTACTGGAAGGCCGCTGTAAGGTCTCCCCTGAGTAGTCTTTTCTCCAGGCTGAGCAACCCCAACTTTCTCATCTTGTCCTCATAGGAGAAGTGTTCCATTCCTGTGGTCATTTCTGTGGGCCTCTTCTGGACCTGCTTCAATAGGTCTCTGCCTTTCTTGTGATGAGAACTCCAGAGCTGCATGCAGTACTCCAGGTGAGGTCTCACCAGAGCAGAGAGGAAGAATCACTTCCCCTGACCTGCTGGTCAAACACCTATTGATGCAGCCCAGGATACATTTGGCTTCTGAGCTGTGAGTGCAAGCTGCTGTATCATGTTGACCTTCTTGTCAACCAACACCCCCAGCTGCTTCTCCTCAGGGCTGCTCTCAATCCTTTCATCCCCCAGGCTTGATACTGGGAGTATTGAAACCAGGAGTCACCCACACCCAGGTGTGGGACCATGCACTTGGCCTTGTTGAACCTCATGAGGTTCACATGGACCCACTTCTCAAGCTTATCCAGGCCCTTCTGGATGGCATCCCTTCCCTCAGGAGTACCAACCACAATACTCATCTTGTTGTCATCTGCAAACCTGCTGAGGGTGCATTTGATCCCAATGTCCATGTGACTGATGAAGATACTAAATAGTACTGGTCCCAACACAGACCCCTGAGGGTGTCCATATGTACATATAGTATATTATAACATATGTGAATTTACATTCATGGGTCTCATAAAATCACTATGAAAACCATGCAGCAAAGACGTCTCATTGTTTATTGGTTAAATTCTGGCGTGCAAATGACAGCAAGAGTTTTGACACTGCACTATGACTTTGTGCTTAGTATCCTGCTTGTTGGTATACCTCTAATCTTGTACATACACAGAGCTTTTAAAACCAGGTAAGTGTAATTACAGTATTGGGACATGAACAATCTCAGTGTTGAACATTTCATTACTTTTTTTTATTTCAAAATTGGGGCCCCAAGCATTTTTACAAATGATCTTGTAATGATACACTGCTTTGAAGGTAGAAAGATGAGGGATAAGAAGAAGGAAAAACATGGGATTAGTCTTCCATTGCTTTTAGTAGATTTATAATGAAGTAAAAGCTTCCATTCACAGGCAAGCATGTCTGTTCTTTCCATTTGGGAACAATAACTTGTAATCCTTTCTTATGTGTATTGGAAGACTGGAAGTATTGTAGACTTTCTCCAGTTTTCACTTGAAGTCTTTGTTTTTATAACCTGTACCTTTTCTTCTTGGTCAGCTTATCCAGAATTTGAACTAAGTGGATATTAAAAAAATAGTAATGATTTCTGGAAGATCAAAGAATGCACAAACAAACCAAGCCAAATCACCCCTTCAGTAATTGAAGCTAAATATATTATATATTCATAGTTGTTTCTAAAGGTCCTTGAGCAAAACAGGTCAGAAAAGAGCAGGTCTATTTAGGGTAAAGAAACCAAGAAAATAACAGTATATAGAAAAATCTCTTCAGATCCTTTTTATATATCAGAAAGAAAGAAGAATGCATGCAATTTATTTTTAATATGATGTTTACAAGTTTCAATTGTAACTAATTTTGGTAAACTTCTACTTATTGTGATTAAGCCCTACCTCTCTGTATTAACTGTTATAGTCAGACAAACAATTTTTATTAAAATGTTTGAAAAACAAGTTGGTATCAACCTATTATTTGTACGTACCATTCATATTTGTTGACTTTTATAGTTGCAACTTAGTTAAATGATTTATAATGTTGTGAACCATTCAGAAGGCTGTTAATGGCACTTTCATTTTGTAAAATGTGCCAAAAATCATATGTCTGAAACTTGTTTTCTTATTTTATAAATGTCATGAGAACAGACAATAGGCTGTACTGAAGCAATAACATGGCATGGAACCAGCGTGAATCCTCTGTTTGAGGGCAATATGAAAGGTTATTATCCACCCTTTCCTTAACCTTTCTGTATAGAGCAGAGATAAGGCATTTTCAGGCTTTCTTCAATCCATTGAACAGTGGCAGCCATTCATGAGGATGTTGCTATTTACTTGTCATGATAATGATCTTGCAATACAGTGAGGAAATTCGTAGTTTGATGCTTTGGCTTTTGGGTTAACTTTAATTAACTGTGCCAGACTGCTGGGTCAGAAGTGACTGCATACTTTTTTTATAAACATTTTGAAAACCTAAGATAACACAAACAAACCCCACACAAAGCAGATCAGAATGGCATAATCTGAATAGCTTGATAAATTTCCTGATAGTGCAACAAAGGGAATATGCTGGAATCTTTTACTTGAAGTGGCATCTTGTAGCTGTCTTGCACATAGGAATGTGGTTTGAGTTAAGTTCCTAATTAACATGAGAAAGAAGTCATTTGGGTTTCCTCCTGAAATATCTTTGGTTTCGTCCAAATATGTGTGAGAGAACATACGTGTGTGAGAGAGAACATACGTGTGTGTGAGAGAGAACATACGTGTGTGAGAGAGAACATACGTGTGTGAGAGAGAACATACGTGTGTGTGAGAGAGAACATACGTGTGTG
>JAVHNF010044425.1:0-12701 GCA_034783455.1 Micropsitta finschii
AAGCCCCTGTGTCCAACCTGGCCTTGAACACTGCCAGGGATGGGGCAGCCACAGCTTTTCTGGGCACCCTGTGCCAGAGCCTCAGCACCCTCACAGGCAAGAACTCCTGCCTAAGAGCTCAGCTCACTCTCCCCTCTGTCACGAATGAACTGTTCATTCTCTTCTGGGATGAAAAGTAATTCTCAAGAAATCTGCTTTCTTTAGCTGTTGCAGAGTGGTTGTACCTTTGGCTCCCCAAGGGCAGAACAAGGCTGGGGTATTTGCCTCAGCAAGTTAGGCACCACAAATAGGCGGCCACATTTAATTGGGATAGATCTTGGCCTCTAAGTTTCTCTTCTATACAGAGACAAAACCTACAGTATTATTTACTGGTCCTGCCAACTACTGTAATATCAATTTAGTATTTATTGAATACCTCAAGATCTTTAGAGAGGGCACCAGGCCATGCCCACATGAAATTAATAGGCTAACTTGTAGATGACCTCAACTGGCTCCTGCTGTTTTCATATCCCTCATCATTACTCAGCCAAGCACAGAATTTAACCCCAAATTATTATACTTTTCTGTGCCTGAGAAAAACTCATAGCACTGGATTCCTTTGTCCAGGTTCAAAAAATTCCTGAACACCTTATACCTAAGGACATTATAAACAGTAAAACCATGTCTTACCAGTTACAAACTCTGTCTCTGTGAAGAAGAGGATGGCTTGCCTGAATGTCACCTCTGGGGTCAGGGCCATTACTACCTGTAGAAGACCGTCACTTTTGCTCAGCTTCTCCCTCCATTGTGTTAATCTCTCCAATGCATCTGCAAGAACTCTGAAGGCATTGATCCGTCGTAATGCACACACAAGGATTGGGTTTGACATTAGTGTATCAAGGCTGCTTTGCCAGGAAGTATCTCCAACTTCAAAAGGGGTTACTTCTTTGGCCTGACATCGAGTGAGATGAGACAACCATTTGAGACCAAGGAGCTCAAATCCCAAACTGGGTTCTTCTGCAAGTGAAGAGAAATCTGTTTAGCATCTGTTTAGTTGATAGCATGTGTTTCATAGAAGCTGTTTTTCTTTTGGAGACAAGTGTTTTATATTCACACGGATTTTTTTTTTACTAGACAAGTTCCAAAGCTTTGCCCCCTGTTGCAAAATGTACTGTAATGCAGATACAGAAATGTACATGGAAAATCCACAAGACACAAACACTAGGAAATTACATTACAGTGAAACAAAAGATGAACTATCTGGGAAATCAACAGGGAGCCATGGAGCATAAGTGTCATGATTTGATTAGAGAACACAACTAATGGAGAAGAGTTGAAAGGGAGAAAATATTGATAACACTGAGAAAACACTGATAACAATGTGGTTTGACACACTATAATCCATAATTATAGATCCTTTACCACCTCTCATGATGTTCCATTTTAAGCTATATTCATTATAGTAATAAGCTACAATTTAACACTAACTTGTCTCTAAAGTAGCTTAAATGTTGTTGTGCTTGTAAAGTAGTCTTACATCCCATCTAGCAAGATATTTAGGGGCTCAATCCATGAGTGCATGCTGCTGGAAGTTTCTGCCAGCTAGAATCTCCTCATTTACATACTATGGAGTAAGTGATGCAGAACTTACTTCATAATATTGTTTCAAGAGAGTACAATACACATAGTATAAGACAGGGTGCCGGACCCCTGCCCTTTATGAGTACACTCCCTGTATTATTATGCCTCTTTGCTATCTGTATCATGAACTTATCTAAATTAATCATCATGCTTAGCACTTGACCACACTCTTCATGCTTTTGTGAGCACTTAATGGGGGGAGAGAGTCGTTATTCCTCTTGTGTGCATGAGGAAACACATGTGTTTCACTCATGTGAAAGTGGGGAAGTGTTTTGCTGCTGAGCACAAAGGATGTCAGTGGACAAAACAGAGTTTGTGACTCCTGAATTCGCATTGCTGTGCCCCAATTACACAGCTGCTCTGTCTCCTGGTACTCAGGGAGAGAGCCTGTGCTCTGGACTACATAAAAGGCTTTGTAAGCTTAAGCACAGCTTTCAATTAATTTGACACTCTTTGAAGCACATTATGCCCACCAGAGCTGTTTACAATATGGAAAGTGGCTTTGCCCATGACTAACTAGCCATGATAAATTCTCCAGCTCTTTAGGCAGGTAAGCAAAGAAACCTGTCCTTCCTCAGGCCCTATCACCATATTTTTTATTATATTCCTGCTATGATAAAAACAGGATAGACAGGATGAACTTTCCTGACCAACTTCTACAGCCGTCCCCAAGAGCTGGAAATCACCTGGGCTCAGAGACTGACTATTGGGCCCAGGAAGAAGGATCTGCTGAAGGAGCTCTCCAGCACTCTTCAGAGCATCTGTTCCAACCACTGCCAGCATGACAACTTGCTCCATTTCAGGATCAGAAGCATAGGTTCGACTGCAGAAAAAATCCAGAGGAATGTAACAGGGCTCTGGCACTGCACTGAGGCTTCCTCCTGCACACAGAGATCATCAGAACAAAATGAAAACAAATATCAAGACTTTTAGTGTGAAGGAACTGACTAATTCTCAACTGAGTAAGGGGCAGTGCCTCACTGTGATACCACTCCTAAGCTGCAGCTCAGTGCAGCCTGAAAAGGATCATGCATGAGCAGCAGCATCACAGCAAACCCTCACTGATTAGTCACACTCCTTAACTGGAAGGCCTTTTTGCCACATAAAGCAAATATATTCCATTGTAATTTTGATATCCTTATTCACACCATTAAGCAGAGTTGATAGATCTGTACTCAAATGATCGAAGGCATCAGTTTCAGATTGATAATTAACGACTGACTTCACATTAAATTGATACTTCATTTGTATTCTAGGACATTACATGGCATATAATGGAGGACTAAATTGGGGACTGGTACAATAGCACACGGATGTCCACATTCTCATTGGGAACAGTGTAGTTTGCAGAATCCCCAGCCCATCAAAAACCTCTTTGATTCTATACTGTTTCATTACATGATTATTAAGGAATTGTATAGATTAACAGTTATTTACTTAGTTACTCCTACATATTAACATTCCACGATACTACAAAATGGTCAATGCCATGCATTTGATAATTATTTTTCCTTATGATTTGTGGGAATTTTGTTTTGGAAAGCAATATGCTTCCATTAAAAAACCCTGATATCCCAAGTTTAGCATAATGTACCTAGTTAAATAAAACTATATTAACCTACTGAATACATAACAAAACACTAACCTGTAGTTGGTGAAATAAACGCCTGATTGCTATGACTTCCAAGTAAGTGTCTAGAACTAGGAGGTTTAAGGCTCTCCTACCCATCTGAGTCATAGAGTTATAACAAAAACCACATTTACTTGCTTTTTTCAAGTCCTATCAGTTTCTCAGCTTTGAATGCATGAGTTCCTGAAGTGAATTAAACTGCAGAAACTGAAATTAAGAACATCTAAGTGAAATGAAAAAGTGCTTTCTCTGCACCTCCAGAACTACAGCTGCCAACAGTTATCACTGCAGCAAATTCTAGTTTAACACTCTTAACCACCAGTCAATCACAGTTCAGTAGTTTGACTTCACTTGAGACTGTGCAATAAATACAAATTGATTGGTTATTAGCCTTTTAATTATGGCTTAAGGCTTAACTGGTTGTTAGCATGTCACATTTGAATAATTTATTTTTCCGCATGCTTTTTAATTTACTTTACAAAGGTATTTCCATTTCATTTTTCTATTGATTCTTCCATCATTACCCAGCAACAGAAGACATCTAATGACAGTTAGTATGACAGACAGCAGAACACTAAATGAGTTATTATAGACAAGCATATTCCTAATGAATTCCTAATTCAGAAAAACCCCTAATAAGGTTGCCAGACCTTGCAAAACCCAGAACAATGCACTTCCCATAGCTTTGACCTACCCAGTGCCTGCAGCAAGGTCTCGGTGTAAGGAGCCACATGAAACCACATGGAGGGGTTGAGCTGGGCAGTGGGAGCCTGGCTGCTCTGCACATGGCCTTGCTTTGCCAGTTCATCCATCAGTCCTACATAGAGAAAAGAACAAAATGTGAGGAATACAGAGTTCTGTGATGCAGTCTGACATGGAAACACTCTCCTTACTGATACAAAATTAAATCAGTATTTCACTGAGCTTATTTTCTGGATTTCAGTGACATTATCAGATGTTTGGATTCATCTGATCACAGTTTCATTATAGAGATGTTAATGAGGGTCATGCTGAGCTTACTTAAGAAATACAAAATGCACCTTAATCATCGTCTCTCCCCCAGATCATGTTCAGTTAAGGCAGGGCAACAGCTGTTGAAAACTAAGGCTTGGCCACAGCTTTCTCTGGAAATACCTCTGCTTTGTGACCAGCACCCCAGTCATTTCTATTACCTTCCACCTCCTGCTGTGAATCAAAACATGGAACAAATGCATCAAAGATGCTACACTGCTCTTGACTTATAAGAAGTCTCTTAAATAAGGTGGCGCCACAAGTTAAGAGAAGTCACAAACCTTGAACCCAGAGCTCAAGTGCAGGCCCTCAAAGTGCAAGGCCAGTATCCTGCATCCCTCCCAGAACCATGTGGCCTGAGAGGCGTCGCTAGGATGACCCTAAGCGCTAGAAGACAGCAATCTCTCAGTTCCTGTTCTCCCTCTAAAAGGCCTGGCTATGCTCAGGCAGTGTATTAAGGCACTGGCATACAGTTCAGTTCTACAATTGGTTCAGCCTTCTGTAATAATATTTCAGACCACAGTTTTAAAGGTTTGTTATTTTTTAAATTACTTTGTATACGTTTTATGGCTTTCTACCATACAAGCCTGTCAAAAATCTACTGCAGTGTAGTGTGAGGAATGGATTATTAGTGCTAGAGGCTGATCACAAACTTTGGATGTCAAATATAGCTCTGACCGTGAATTTGAGCCTGTACCACTGGCAGTCACATACCTGCTTTTCAAAATTCAGGTGCCATGAGTAACCAAACCACAGCAGCAGCATTACCTGCTGTTTACTCAAACTCAATGTGTGGCAAAAGGTAAAGCCTGGACAAAAATTTATGGTGTTTGATCCTCAAGACAGAGGTCCAATACCAAGGACACTTACCTTTGCTCTATTTCAGGAATGGTTTGCAATGATTCAGCAAGGATTTGAACTTTTTCTTACTTTGACAATTGAAAAGCGGTCAAGACCTTGAAGGGATAACTGCTCTTCAGGGGTACTGATTACAAATGCAAAACTTCTTAGTGTGATATTTACCCAACTCAAATTTTAGTACTATTCTACACTTCCCAGAGGCCAAACCAAAGCTTGTGGGGCAAGAATGTCAGCTTTCCGTAAGTAATGGTTCTTTACAGTGAGGGACAATGTTTACCTTTCCAGAATATCTTTTGCTCCAGTGCCCACCTATATATTTCTAGTGGAAATTTCCCTGTGCAAAACATGTGAACACTGTAAACATCATCTGTGGCACTCTGAGAACAGCAGCAGAAACTGTACTACTTTAATGAGCAACTTTCCTTGGGTCTACAGGCAGCAGGTGACACGGTGCTGTAATTAGACTGCTTTCAGAACATTCTGTGATAGTCTTGGCAGAAAAAGCAGAGGCCTTTTTGAACTGTCATTTTTACCCACACTTCTAAATGTTCTTTTCTCTTGTGGATAGATTAAAGGAAGCAATTGAGTAGTGGCTGAATGTCTCCATCATGTGCTATTTGAAGTGGCATTAATGGAGGGGTCAGCAACAGTGACCCTCTGCTCTCAGCGGTGGTGTCTGAAGGGGGCACGGAGGAATGAACAATCCTGCTGCAGGCAAAGTGCCTGCTGCCAGAGCAGGAAGAAGCAGGCAGAGCAGGGTTCTTTGTTCCCTACTGATCACCCCTGCTGGCTGTGATCTTCCCTGCTTGAGAACAATGACAGCTCATCCTTAAGAGCCTTTTCCTGAACCAGAGTCTCAGAACAGAGTCTGATTCAAGTAAGATGATTTGGGGCAGCAATTTTTCTGTTTTTTGGCAGTCCTTACAGTTCAGTTCAGAGTTACAGTTCAGATCCTTGGAAGTGACAAATACACAGAACCCAGGGCTGAGGTTGGCAGTATCAGATGCTATCCTCACATACCTACCTATATTTTGCTACCCTACCTCTCTGTGCAATAAGAATCCCCAAGAGGAGTTTATTGAGGTGATAAAGCCAGGCCCACTAAAGAGGTGTACAGTAGGAAGGCAAGAGACAAAGCTCACCAATTCCAGCAGAGGAGGTTTCAAGTCAATATAAAGGAAAAACATTCAATAAGGATGGTTGAGCATTGGAACAAAGGCCCAGAGAGGTGGGGAAATCTCTGTCCTTGCAGAATTTCAAGACCTGACTGAAAAAAGCCCTAAGCATCCTGATCCAAATTTATTGCTGATGCTGGATTGAGCAGGACACTGAATGAGAGAACTTCTAAGGTCTCTTCCAATATGAATTACTTTGTGTTCAAGAGGACTCCAGTGCTAAAGATCTAACACCTGGCATATATCAATCTGCTCTGTTGGATATGTAGCAGTGACTGAGTTACACCTTGGTCTGGAGATACAGTAAAACTACCAGACCCTGCTATTCTCAATAAATATTCCCTGCAATGTAACAGTCGTGGTTATTCTGCTAATGTTTAGCTCACATGCACTGAAATGCAACCCCCCGTTTCCCAGGTTGTTGAGCAGTGGAGGTATTACCTTTCACCAGTGCAGGAATGTGATGACAAGCATTCTCCTTCCTCAGCAGCAAAACAAGACAGTGCATGTGCGGTTCAGCAGAGAACTCTCCTCTTGCAGAACTGTCAGGAGAACTTGAAATCTTGCTAGGGCAAAATACAGCAACCTGAAATAATGAAGGCCACATTAAAATACTAATTCCAGGTATAATCATTACAGGGCTCAAGCAAAAAGTTACAACAAAATACACCAGCTGAACCACAGTAACTTCAAATAACTAGGCATTCATGTGTCATCTATTCAGGAGACAAAGAAACTTAATTTAAACCTTAGGGAAGAGGCTTAACATAAAAATGTTCTGCCCTGCAACTGGGCTGGACTAAAACCACAACACCTATAACTCAGCTGATATGTGATGCCATCCTGTCACTCATGCAAAAATGATCTTGAATCCCAAACAAAGGGATGATTTTTCAGAAACATTTAGCTCCAGACAGCACACTGAAGCAATAGTTTCTGTTGTTATTCTCTTGAATGGCCATTTAGGAGCATACTCAAAATGTTTGGCTATTTGTGCTGTAGTATTCTGCAGATAAGTCATGTTTATTCCACAAAATATTATGGGCACACATTATTCCTCAGGCTTGGTCACAGAAGAACTAGAGAAGAGAGGGGTTGTACTCCATTTAGTTTGCAAAATGATGCAGCTCCTGATTGACATGGCAAATGACTCTAAGTATGGCAATTTAGAGTAAGGGGTCCACTCCTTGGTAAGAGAAACCGTCACAGGATTCCTGGGTGATTTATCATGTTAAGAAGTGCAGATCTGGACTTCTTGCATATGTTAAGCTTGACTGAAATCTTGTATCTATGATTATTGCTGTTTCCTTCAGCTGATTTGTCAAAATGCCAACTACACTCTAACTCAAATCTATCATCAGGTTAGAGCTTCAGAGAAAAAGAAGAAAAGTCGTTATTTTTGACAATAAGAAAGCTCTTTTTGCAATCCATCTGGAATGCATTAAACCAGGAGACTTCATGCTGAAAGGCCATAAGCAGTCCCACAGGGACTGTGAAGCACACAATGAAACATGAATCTGTCAGACAAAGACTATTCTCCTGAATACACACCTTTGCAGATCTGAAATTGTTGTTTTGGTTTATGGGGCTACTGTATGCTCTTGCTTATTTTGAGGGCAGTGGTAAAATTCATGTCTGCCACTTGGAGTAGGCAAACATGTAGGAGGAGGAGGCCCAATTATGAATTTACACTTCTGTTCTCAGTGAGAGGCTGAGGCCTGGTGGGATTTTCCTACTAAAGAAAAATGATACAAATTACACAGCTGAGCTGTGTGTTCATTCCAGTACCTGACTTCGTGTCATGCTCAGCACAGCAGCTTGCTCAGGTGAAAGCTGCAGCTGTCTGACTCCTTGCAGGACAAACTCCTGCTGAGCACAGACTGAAAACACATTGCCATATGCACAAGGAGATATCACAGGTGACACCATCAAAATTACATCCCCTAGATCAAAAAGAGGGAAAGAAAAGCAGCATATTATTTTTACAGAAGCTATGGTATCATTGCAAGACAACTCTGACAGTGGCTAGTTCCAACTTGATCCACATTCCAAATGGTGACACTGTATTTTCTAGTTTATTTGCTCTATCCAGCTCATAATGAGTGCTGTCAGATGCCAACCTAGAATGGCAAAGCTTATGGCATCATTAGTAATATCTTTATGAATCATCTACCCTAGACAGTCCATCTCATGAGGTCCATCTAGCTACCTAATAGCTACTCACCTACCTTTGGGGTATCTGTGCTCTCAGTTCATATCAGTCCTTGCCAGGCTGTTTGAGCTGTTACCTTTCTGTTTCCTCTTGTTCCTTCTTTAGTCTTGTCTTTAACCTTTCCCCAGAGCTTGCCTTGCAGCACAAGCTCCTGAATCTTTGGACCAGTCTGTGATAATAACCTCACCTCACTCTTTGGTTTGGTACCTCCTGTGGCTCCTGTCCTTGGTTATTATGATAATGGTACCGACCTTCTCTCTCCCACCCAGTTCTCACCCACTAGGTCTGGCTGCTCATTCTCTCCTGTATCCCTCATTCCAGTAAATAAGGTCATAGAAGCAACTAGAGTTTACATCAGGTTAGAACCTCGGGTTTTTAGGCTCCTGTTTTCCAAGTTGAATCCCAAACTCACTGCCTTTGGTGACAACAGATGCTATGAGCCAACTTAGGGAAAGAGCCTACAAAACCTCCTGAGCAGTGTCTAAGGCCCATTTAGGTACTACAGGACAAGCTCAAGACTTTTCCTTGAAGCCTCTGATCTGAGGTCTTCACTTTGTTCTAATCTTATCATGAGTCTCTGCTTTTAACACCACCTTCATTACTACACTGCCCTAGTCCTAATATAGCTTTTTATTCTGTACACAATGTACATTCAGATCTTCACAGCCTGCCAAGAGTGAGCTCTGAAGAGAAATCCTCAGTATCACTTCTACATGGGTTTCCTCTACACTGTCCCGTTATTTCTTTTTAGCTCTAATCAAATGATATAATGAAGTTGGAGTATTTTAGTCTCTTTGTCCCAATTACGCTTGTGATTTGGGGGCAGGACTATCAGCAGTGAATGTTTCTTTTGGTTCTGGACTTTATATAGGGATATCTGTACCTTCGGGAATCTGACCTGGTAGTTCAAAGCCATGGCAATAAAGCAAGGGAAAGCTTATGTTTATTACCATGGATGGGACAGGGAGGGTACTTTGCCTAAAATGTCTATTTAGGTTTATGGCTTTAATTCTGCTGGCTTTGAGCCAGACTGACATTAGTGCCACATTAATTACATGTGAATTGACAAAACTCAGAGTTGCAGGTGGTAAGATTTTGTTTCCTCTGTAGTTGATAACACTTTAAAACCCAAGCATCTTTTATGTAATACACATATTCCAAATCAGTTTTGAACAGCCTGGTCTACTGGAAGGTGTCCCTGCTTGTGGCAGGGAGGTGGAACTGGATGAGCTTTAAGGTCCCTTCCAACCCAAACCAGTATGGGATTCTGTGAACAAGAACACGTGCTAGGGTTGGTAAAAGTTTGATTACTTAGGAGAGGCAGATATACTTGGTGGGAGCTGCAGCATATTTGTTCCGAATGTTCTGCATGGGTTTATCTTCCTGTCTCAAAGAGAAGCTGCTGGAAACCTGAAGGAAGGAGTCAGTGAGTTTCCTTTCCTTTAAACACCCCAGGGTGTCTGCTCCCAGACCACATTTTCAGCTTCTCTTCCAAGAGTCATGATAAAGTTATCTATCTGAGGAGCAAAGCTTGAAAGTGACTTCCTGAGCCCAAATACAGATGGAACGTGGTGTGGTGTAACTCAGCAGCCCACATCAAATGTGAATCATTAATGGCCATAAAAGGAAGGGGAGGCAGAGAATGACTCATTCCATCAGCAGCAACCAGCTGCCATCGATACCAATCCCAAATAACAAAAAGCCAATGGCTGTCTGCCAGGCTACCTGAGTTATACACTATATATAATTATAAGAAAGAGACAAGGGGGATTTGGGCAGGGCCAAGTGATAGCCAGTTAATATTAGCCCTGTGAAGTACTTTCCTTTGTGATTGCGTGGTCAGTCTTGCCCTAAATGAAGTCTTAACCATTTCATCCCCTCAACAACTACTCTTCAACCAGTAGAGGTAGCTGATCTCTAATCAGATAAACATGCAGTTTAAGGGCACTGATAAGTCTTTTATATGACTGTTTCTTTGCAGATCAGGTCCCTATGTGCAGAGATTTCCTGTGGGGTGTTGTCTTGTTTTTTCTTTTTTTACCCTTCAGTGGAAGCTAAGCAGCCTACAGGACTGCAGCAGCTCCTCCCACAAGGAGAATGAGGTGATAATGCTCCTCTGTCACTTCATTTTAGGCAGCAGTGTTTCACTAGAAATTCATTCCCGCCTCTAGAATTTGCCAGGTTACAGCACTGAGCAATCCAGTGGGGCAGAATGTCCTGACACAGGTGCACTGAAGTAAGGTAATATTGTCAGAGAAGAACCGTAACACCTCACAATTCGTTCCCTAACACTGACCTTTGGTACTTGAGACAAGCATTGCTAGAGGTTGAGACAGCACCATGCCCTGGAGATCAACCTGTTCTTCATCTGCTTCTGCCATAGTTGATAAAGGGCTACATGAGCTAAGGAAAAGCAATAAACATTAAAAGCTATTACACCAGGTTCTGACTCAAACGCACTTTCTGCAACAAACCCAGGGCCACAGAAGCTTCTTTGGTAAAACTACTTTACTGGAAAAGCCATTTCAATCCCTTGACCACAACATGACCTGCCTCAAGGTCTCTGACTAAACATCTTTTTCTATTACTCCCCCCAAGGCTCTCTGTGTTCAGTTAAAGATAGCTAATGCAGAGTAGCCAGCTTGGCAAAGAAATCTGAGAACTGAGCAATGTGTCAGGCTGCATCACCAGAACTTTTTCTACCCACATAGTTGCTACTCACTTTTGGTTCTTTAGCCCAAGTTCAGACAGTTTTAAAGGTTGCTGTTGGACAACACGCACAACCAAGTCTGACAGAGATGCTTGTGCCAGTGAAACCTCCACAACATCCCTGCATACCCAAAAGCACAAATCACAGCACAGTGAACATAAGGTGTGGTTCTGAAAGCCAGGAGCTAACAACAACTCAGACTGCAGTGTGTGAAACTGTTTGGCTGGGTCTGGGAAGCACAGGCTGCTCAGGCAAAGCTGCTTGCCTCATCCTTTGACACCACTGAGCTGGCTGGAATACATCCTGCTTTTTCAATCCCAGGAGACCATGGCATTTGCAAGTATAATCTGAAAACTGCAATCTGAGTTGCAGTTTGTACCTTGTCTCCCAATGGACCAAATCACCAGCATTAGGAGAAAGACAAGCGCATTATTTAGAATGTAGTGGTGCTCTGGACTGGCTAAGTTACACCAGACAAGCAGAATTCATCATCTTTGTAAGATGAAAAAAACACCCCTGAGGAAAATGAACAAATAAATAAAGAAAATGAAACTTTGCCAAATTTATTTTTTCAGATCTTTAAAGTAAAAATGATGAGAGTTCATGGCCCAGCAGAACTGAACTCTGGCACAAAATGCCTCCATGAGCATCAAGTTAATTCTACATGTATGCACTTTGCCACTCTGCAGAGAGCATCAATGGGCCACGGATTCTCTCACCTCTAGCTTGTTACCGCTGACCCTGTGTGCCACATGGCACCCAGTATCCAGGATGAAAAGGGATCTTTAACACCCTGCAGCCCTTCCCTGGCACCAGGCACCGATGGAGGAGGTTTAAAATCAGTCTGATCAGCTGGATATGGGACAGCAAGCACAAGAGCGGATGATGCAAGGGTATTAATTACATGCCTAGCTACCAGGAAAGAAGTAGTGGGGAGCAACTGCAAGAGCCTCACATCTGACACCTTGACACACATATTAGGTGCTGCAGAGGAGACTGTCCTGTGAGAGAGGGACATCTGCACAGAGTAGTAACTGGTTTGGAACTATAAAAGTAGGAAGACTCCTCCCACCCTGCACTCTTGTTCACTGAGACCTTTAGCAGAAGGCTGGTAAAGACAGAGCACGACTAGCTGGGTGCCTGCCTGGCCTCCATGTCACATTTTGCCTATGGAAACCACCACAGTTCAAAATTGTGCAGGACCATCACCTTGCTCTGTTGGACTGGGAATCTGGACGCAGGATACCAGCATGCAGTGCTGATGCAGCAGCCCTCCCTCCAAACCAGAGGCAGAGCTCCCTTTGTGCATAGGTGCTCAGGAGGGGCAGGTGGACGAGAGGATCCTCTGAGCTTCTGCAGTAGATGGTACTGATGGAGCTGCAGTCCATCATGCTGGCCAGCCGTGGGGCCTGCAAGGTGCTGCACACTTCAGGCCCTCTCACACCCAGTGCCACCACTGATGGAACCTTGCCTGTCTTTGAA
>JAVHNF010044433.1:0-14385 GCA_034783455.1 Micropsitta finschii
AGAGGCCAGGCAGCCCGGAGCAGCACATTGTACAAGAGACCATGGCTTCCCCTGTGTTTCCACAAGCAGCTCAACGCCACCATCTTGGGCCCTCCTGATGGTATGGTTTGCATCTAAAGTATCTTCCACCTTTAAGATGGGTAACTCTGGGGAGGCTTGTAGCCCTGCTGGAAGTCACCTGTGGAGCTCCAACTGATAGTGTCCAGAGTAGGCTAGTGTGGGTTTGCACATGAAGATTTCCATTCCTAAAATGTTCAGGTGCTGAATTTCGTCTGAGGGGAAGAAGGGTATGAGGTGAAGAAAGAAATATTTCTGAACAACCCCAGCTCAGCCTATCTCCATAGGAGAGGTACTCCAGCCCTCTGATCATCTTTGTGGCCCTCCTCTGGACTCATTCCAACAGACCCATGTCCCTCTTATGTTGGGTGCCCCAGAGCTGAACACAGGACTCCAGGTGTGGTCTCATCAGATCAGAGTAGAGGGGCAGGATCACTGGTCATGCTGCTTTTGGTGCAGCCCAGGATATGATGGGAATATCCGTCTATGAATCATGTCACTGTAATGCATGTGGGTTTGCCACTTCAAGGAATTAATAAACAGTGTCTAATTCCTCTGGTAAAGAGCACCGCATTGCTGCGTCATTTTTACCAGTAGGCATTTCTTCATGTAAACAGTTTTCTTGCATAAAAAATTCCTTATTTTCATGTGGGGCAGGTAAAAGGTATTTTCATTAAATAAGTGCACATATCTTCCTTTCTTGTTTTTCCATATTTTCACTGTAACGTGTATTTCTGTAGAACTTGTGTTGACAGTAGATATTTATTAACAGACTTTTGCAAGTATTTTCTTATTGCAGTTATATAGTGCCTTTATAATAAAAAAGTAGATACATCTAAAATGCAGGAGCCTGGCATGCCTTTTATGTTTTGGAGTCCCTTTGCTAAAATCTGTGGAGACTAGCTAATTTTCATGCTAAAACATCACTTTCCTTCATGTATAATTTTTTTTCATATACGAAATTATATTAATAAAAGAAATTCCTTTTTAATCCTATAGTAAACAAAAATGCAGCCTACTGTAGCTTTGCAAGTTAAACATAAATTATTAAGTGGTTTTCAATAATATTCTTTCACTCTTAATTTCAGTCACCTGCAATACCTAAGAATATTTAGGAATAATAGATAAATAGCTCCAAGAAAAAGCAAAACACTGCATATTTTGGAAGACTGCAAGATTCTTTTCATTTGGTCTGCTGTTACTGCAACTGTAGATTATGAATGAGAACACCTGCAATTATCCTCCAGTTAATATACTTTTGAATTAGAAGAAAGGGCAGAGCTACGGTGCAGCTGGCAAGTAGTCAGCTAACATCCATTGCAAGCATTTAAAACACGTCTTCAGTGGGCTTAGTGATAAAATACATAGGGCTGGCTCTTCTGACAACCCATGGAACATGATAGATGATAGTAACCTTTTCTCTAAATTGAACCAGAAAACTGGGAGCCGACAGGGCAGTTTGATCAGGCACACAAGCTTTGGGATGGCAGCTTCCTTTTCTGTTTCTCACTCCATAGGTATATTTTTAATGTTTATTTCAAGATTATGTCAATGTATTCTGGGATATATTCTCATTTCTACTTCATTCTGCCTCCTTCTCCCTTTATAGTTTCAAGCTAGCTATATTTGTACTTCTTTAATGTAGCAGCAGTTAGCACAGGCCAGAGCACTGTCTGGATTTTATTCCCTCTTCTACACAAAAGCAAACTCTATAAGCAGCTCTCTGCTACTTGCAGATGAGGTGTAGGCTGAGAATATTTTCATTCTCATTTTGTAACTTCTCATACTTGCCTAAATAAAAGGAAAAAACACTGAGTGAGCTTTTTTTGAAATGAGTTTACATTACATAGAAGGATCTAAAGAGCTTACTTGGCTCAGGCATCAAATTTTTTTGCTTAGGGAAACATCTTCTCTAAGAATGTGTACCAAGGTGCTATTTTCTCTTCAAACTTCTCTTTGTGGTTATGTTTTAGGTTTTTGTTTGTTTGGTTTTTTGTTGTGGGTTGTTTGTTTTTTTTTATGCTGTGGTCAGCTACAGCTGTTTGTAAATTCTTCAGAATATTAATAATTTACACCAGAAGATAGGAATCTCTCTGATTTCTCAAGAACCAACATTTCCTACATTTTACTATAACTGTGATTAAAAAAATACTACTGTTTTCTTCTGTAAGACACCCAAATCTGGTTATTTCTAGTTGCAGCTAGGTTTTTATTCTTTTGAGTATCTTTCCCTCCTATCAGATGCTACTGGTAACTGTTGTCAGGTGTTTGAGTAGCTGTGCTCTGATGGCGGGAGTGAAGTCATCTATTTGTTTTCTAAGCAAAGACCAGAGGTTTGTTCTGAGGTAAGCAGACTGATTTGCAGTTAAAACCTAAACTAAAGGAGCATCATTTTGAGCTACAAACCAGACACATCTTAAGCTTCATGTAACTCAAAAAGAAAAATGTGAGACTAAGAGGTAATCAGCTTCTTCACTGCGATGTACATCTGGGGTATTTGCTTATACAAGTGAAGAACAATGGGTTATTCTCTTCCCTGTGCTAACAGAGTAGAATTCAGATTTGTACCTTAGACTAGTTCATTCTTGCTTTACACAGACATGGTGATAAAAAGAAGGCAAAGGGCTATATTTAGAGAATTAGGCCAATGGGAACTCATCAGTTCACTTTAGGGGCCAGTGATAAATCTGTCTCCGGGAAAGACTTCAGCAGGTGTTGAGGCACATCACCTCCAGCTCTGGCCACCTAGCATATTTCCAGTTACTCTGAGCAGTAAATGCTGAAAAACATACTGGGAAGACTGAAAATCTGAAGTCCTGCAGGGTTATACTGGGCCCATGAGAGGTGAGGTCATTTTGTGACTGACAGTGCAAGAGCTTTGCAGAAAGTCTCATGACTGCAGCACTCCAGTTATAGCCATACCACTGCTAGCTGTAGCCTTACCCATCAGAAGTCTAGCTTCTGCATTTTATTCTAGTGTCTTTAAAATATTCACACTAACCTTTAATATATTCACAGTATTACAGGCAGGAAAAATTACACTGGGATGAAGGAACAAAGACAAACATTTCTGAAGAAATTTTAAATAATGTGCAGATCTTTTGTGGGCATTGATTCCTGTGCTTCATGGTGTCAATAATAGTGAATTGCAGCTTTTTCCTCTGAATAGAGCATTACTACTGAAATGTAGTCATTACCTATTGATTAGCTCTATTGTCATTGTCATGCATTAGTAGTTCCGATAAAAAAAAGTGCCACTTATTTTACAGCAATGTATAAGATAGCTCAAAGGAGTCTTTAAAATGTTTTTTGGGGGTTGTTTTGTTTTGTTTCAGAGACCACTTTGTCATTTTCAATAGCCATAAGTCTCAGGATAAACAGAAAAGACTCAAGGGCTTTTTTTGTTTGTTTGCTTAGAGTTTTGATTTGGTTATTTTTTTGATGGAGCAATTTTAAATCTTCTGCTGTCTCAGGACAGGGCTGCCATAAGGACATATTTGTCACTCTTTGGTGCTAATGTAATTTCCTGATTTCCCTACTATATGACTTTCCATTTAATCCCAATTGTCGGTAATGTGCTATTTTTTGATTAAATGAGACCTGAGATTCAGCAAGAGCAAGAATTAAAACTATTTGTTTTAATTTGTTTTTGCAGCTATTAGGGATTAAACAAATATAAATTAAGATTTTTTCCCCAAGCAATGTTACAGACTTTGCAAAGTTCACAAACAATTGTAATCCTCTTTTATTGAACACAGATTTAAAAGTAAAGGTCAGTTGTGTTTTGGTCACTAAGGAGTTTATATAATTGGCAAAACCCAAACATTTAGGTTATTTTTATCTAAAAAGTATGCTGCTTGGGAAAGTCTTGCTTTTTGATTGTGGCTCCCTTGCAGAGCTGATGGACTAAATATCAGCCACATGAGCTCAGCAGACATTTGCAGAGCAGAAAGGGCTTTGCAGCTTGTCCCTCCAGACGTAGCAGTGGCTCATGCCCCAGAAAGGGCTGAGCAGCAGCAAGAATTGTGGACGATGTTGGTGGCTTCTGCACCCTGAGACTGGCCCCACTTGCATTCATTTCTTGCAGCCCTCCGCATCATCAATGCAGCATTGCTGTCACACCACCTTTGCCCCTTGTGATTTTGCTGCAAGAGAAGTTTTGTTTTCTGCCGTGTCTTGGAATTGCTTGTGGACCTACCATTTTTCCTGTCTTCTCAGATTTGGCTGGGTCAATGTGTTGATGATGTTTCACATAATATTTCCCTCTTCCTTCTCTGATATCAAAAAGCTTGCGCTTCAATTTGGTCAAGAGATGTTAAGAGCTATCTGCCCTCAGAACTTATGGTTTCAAGACTGCTGTCTACCCCTTTGTGGTTTCTGAAGGGGATCAGTGACACAGATAGGTGATCTGAAGAGGGTAAGTTTCATTGTTGCACTGGGAACCCTCCTACCCTGAGCTCCTGAGGACACCCTCCTCCACATCACATACAGGCTGCAAAAAGGGATCTGACCCAATGGGGCAAATGCCTGGCATGCTTTTGTAGGAGCCACACTTGATAAGAATGCAGTGAGGCATTTAGGGATTCAAGAAGAAAAGAGTATGAAGAAGAGCTGAAACTATCTGTGAGATTGTCATGGGGTATGATAAAAAGGCAGGCAGAGAAGTGGGTGAAAGTTTACACTGCCGGTATGCTTTGCATACCACATAGAGAACTGGAGTCCTAATCTTGATTAGAACAATTCAATTCTTCTGTGAAGTACATATTAAATAACAATAGGCTTCTGCAGAGCTGTGCAGACTTGCAGGTGAAGAGTAGAATTTTAAGCAAGCAGCCAGGCAGGCAGGAGAAGCAGCAGGGAGAGATGGAATGGGCAGGCTGTGCTGGCATTCCAGCCTCTGCTCAGACCTCAGCCTGTACTTTTATGAGTTAAAAGCAGTTACTAAACCACAGCATAGTTCTGCATTAATTCCACTGGAATTTTTCCCTGAACACAGAAGTTTAATCATCTGGAGCATCACTGCGTGCAGCTTATCACCTCGAGCAAGTGAGTGGGGAGGTCTCATTGATTGAACTCTCAAAGCAAACGTACGTGTGTAGCAAAATGGCATTACCAAAAAGCACAGTTCAATACAAGCTATACAAGCTCCCTAACAAAGCGAATTGTTTCAGCACCAGATGAGTCTGTAACATGCATTTATCAAACCACAAAACCTCACAGTATTTGTTTCCCATTCTGAATAACTGCTCTAACCTTTTAGTCAAAACACCCTATGAATACAAGTGCAACAGAAACTCTCCTGGGCACTTAATAAAAATAAAAGGTTAATTCATAATTTTGTCTGTTGATAGTTCCGCATGTGTAAGTCTCTTGCTCATAGTTACCCATGCCCTTAATCGGTATCAAAACCCAAGTCAGAAGTACTCTGCAGGAGCTATCTGAGAATGAAGTAAAAGGCACATAAGATTTTCTGGAAGAAACTCAGCTTTTTTCTTTTTTTAATAACAGATTGGGGAAAGACGTTGGTTGTAGAAGGCATTAAACATTTTTCTCCTTCCCAGTTTTTCATGTCTTCCTTCAGGTAATGAGAGTTGACTGTCACTACGGATCTCATTTTTGGAATTTGAACCAATTCTTCCTGCGACACAAGGCAGGACAGCTGGCTTAGTCATTGACACAGGACTGGGGTGTACTGTGTCATCTCTACAGCAACACTACACTTCTGCTGTGACTTCTGTCATCCGGCAGAGGAAATAGGAACATAGGAAAGACCACATCTGCCACCAAATCCAGTCCTGGCCTTTGCAAGGGAGGCATTTTGACAAATGAATGGCTCCATCTTCTACCTTAATGAAGGTTTAAAAAAACACCTTAGAAATAAGCCTTGATATTAAAATTAACAACTTCAGTAGGTAGGAAATCTGAGCCTTGCTACTTATTTGTACTTAAAAATTTTCAGTGCATCCCACTCCCCCGCTTTCCTTTGTTCCACTGTCAAGAAGTGTCACCTTTGTTTTTCTCTCTCTTCCCCCTTGCAAATTAGCAATATTATCACCTCTCCCCAGGCTAATATTCCTCTCTGCACCACCAACCTGTCCTTCTTTCAGACCTTTCAGGTGATTAAATGTGATGAATTTAAGCTCACAAGTAATTGTTTTCAAGATGGAATTATTTTTTGTGGCCATTTCAGACCTTGGGAAGCATTTGTGTTGCTGAGAGTTTGCGTTGTTTGCTGTCTCTATTATGAGCCTTGCAGTAAAAGATATGACACCTAAGATCTTGTCTGACATAATTTTAAAAGCATGATGAATGGCAGTGAAATCAGCGGCACTGTTTGCCTGTCTAATGTCACACATGTTCTTTGGGTTCTTCTGAATTTAAGTCATCGATAGCTTCCTTGTCAGACAGTAAAGAGCCCCAAGGTTGATTGATTCAAACAAAGGGATTTAAGTTACTGAGCTTACACTCGCTTTCTCACTTTCAGTCCACACAACAAAAGCTTGATTTGAATAATTACAGTCGGTCCTCTTTTGCATTTGCATTTTTAGTTATTTTGTTAAAACCAGGTAGATTCTGGTAGGTTAATAAGCATTCAGATACATCAACTTGCAACTGAATATAGCCTTTGCCTTTAAATTTAGTACTTCTTTTGGGTAACTTAGAGGATAAGCTATGTAGACAGCTCCATAACTCTATGGTTTCAGAAATAATCTGTGATTTCATGACTTTAGCATTCTGTTTGATAGAAAATAGGAGGCAGTATTGTTTACAGGATGACTAATTTTTTTCTTTAATTTTTTACAAGCTGGCCCTCTGTGAAATATGTGTTTTATTAAAATGAAGAGAACTATCATTTTGAAAGGGTTTTAAACAGAAATATCTTGAACTTATTTGGCACATTTGTCTTACCAAAACTGAGGATATATAATCTGTAATTAATGACTTGAATGAGCTAATTCTTTTTACTGCATCTGTCAGAAAAATAGAAAATCTGAGTCACGCTCACCTGGTTCATTCTTTCACTAAAATAACTGTAGATAATTAGCCTGCTCTTATTATTTTCCATCTTCAGAGTATGGCACTAGGGACAGATCTAAATTAACCCCCTTGTTTTTATTTTTTTGATTTATCATTCAAGATTAAATGCTGAAATTGCCAGCAACTGGAATTACAGGAAACATAGATTTGTAGACTAAGACTCCTTCCATCCTCGCCACTTTTATCTATCTTCCAGTTTGGGCTTTCTCCTCTCAGCTTTTGGAGATATTGCAAAACTATAATTTAAACACAATGACTACATAGAAAACAGAAACTCAGAGCAGTTGTGTCATGGACAGTGCTAAATGGTATTCGGCGATCCGCTTGAAACTTCTTCCAGCCAGCATCTTCAGGACTATCATGTTTCAGTCCTGCAGAAAGGCTCAGAGTCAGTAAAAGGGAAAAGGAGACGAAGGCTGAGGTCCAGGGTGAGGATAAGTGCTGCGAGGTGGCATCTGTTTTTCAATGTAGAAGCTTAGTGTAGAGCAAACCCATCAGAAGCCCAGCTAGCATTCTGCTGCAACGTAGACATGAGAAATTTGGGGAACAGTGTATTTTCACTTTCATCTCTCCCATCTTCCCAGGCATATTTTCACCTTGCCTGCTATTAACACAGGCAGCCAGCACTGGGAACTGGCTGCCAGCTGAGAGCATGGTGAGCAGGTTATGTCACCTGTCTCACTTTCATATCTCATTACCCTCTTGTCCCCTGTTTAAAACAACAACACTCCAACCTATCTAACCTCCATCAGATGTAGTGTGCTTGTTTTTTAACTTTGACTTTCCACACTTCGATTTCCTATAGGAAAGTGGGGATGCACGGATAGAAAGGACCAACCCAAACCCACTCACTTACATGCGTGCAAGTCTGAATCCCACCACAGGCCAGTATACACTGCCTTAGACTCGCATTGGCATGGCAAAGCCAGTAATAGCGCAGGCAGTTTGCTCCTGTGGCATTAAGATGAGGTACCTTTTATGTGAGTTATGGCGTGACCAGCACTGTTTTCAGTCTTTCTGAGTGGTTTTCAGAAAGCTCTTATCTCCCTGATTATAAAATTATGGAAGAATTTCAACTTAAAAAAAAAACCCAAAACCACTAAAATTGCACATGAAAGCTGTAAAACATGACTCTGGCAACACTGAGAGGTCTGAAGACCTAATAATAAAGATTTAAAAAAGAATCACACCCACAGAGGTCTTCATTTGAATCTCGTGGTGCCATGGTGAACATTAGCAGCTCTGAGCTCCTCAGAGGTCAGACAGCTGCATGAGCTGAGGTTTTGACCTGCAGGTATGGCAGGGTTGTTAGCTCAGCTTTGGGTTAGTGTCCTGCAGCTTGCTCTGGCTTTGCATGCTCTGACTCAGGACTGGATCTGACTGTTGTCTGTCAGGACTTTGAGAAGAGTGGGGCCTTTGACACTTTGATTCTCTAACTCTGATCAGGGGAGTTAGTACCAGCAGCCTTTCCTGCCCAAAGAACTGTGAGAGGTGAGCTCAGCCTTCATAATAACAGGATCTTTAGTATCAACCATTTCGAATGCTGTGAGAAAGACAGCTATATTGGCTCCAACGGGACCAGAGTCAGAGCGGGAGCAAGTTCGTATTGTTTCTTTTGAAGAGTTACACCTTCTCATAGCAGGTGAATTGGACCAATAACTTTATGAAAAAAAACAAGCAGAATGGAGTTTTTGAGAGCATTTGAGCTGGTTTATAAGCCCTCAGAAGCATGACCTTTAGATTAGGCAGAGATGAAGTATCTGGAATTTAGCATTCTCTTTTTGGGAAAACATGGGTCTCTTGCTGCTCAGATGCCTCTAAGAGTAGCATTGTGAAATTGGGAAGAAGGTGCAAAAAACTCAATCTTTTCTTCTCATCGATTGGGAAAAGGAGTTCGCTTTACTCAGTAAACAGAGCTTTGATGGATTCCCTGGGTCCTTCCAGGAGCTGATCTGCTAAAATGACATTTTTATTACTGTTCATAAACTCCAATCTCTGGCTGCTGCCAAGAGATTAGACATAAGCTGTGGGCAAACTTGCTGGTCCAGTGGCTCAACAGGCAAGGGCAGGAGAGGTTAGAGTTTAGAGCTTGCTGCTGTCAGGGGTTGAGAGGGAGAGAATGATGTAGGTGGTAGATGGAGTGAGGGCTGGGGGGCACAGGAGGGTTAGCAAGCAGGACAGCAGAGGATTGAAGGGAGGTATTTTCTGAGCTGTAGTTTCCCTACTAAAAGTCCCTCTTATTCCCCATAGCAGAGAGGACAGCCTGGGTGTAGTTAATGTTCTGGGTATGTGAAGAGCGGTGGTAGTGTTCATATTAGTGGATGATCGACTTTAGAGCAATGAGCCCTCAGGGAAGGGCATTACAGGAATATAAGGATGTGAAGCGAAATTTGCATGCAATTCTATTACTTTTTTTTTTCCTTTTGAGAAGGTGAGCTCTGTTCTCAGTGTGATGATGAGTCAGGAAATCCAGCTGGCTCTTAGATATTATAAGGGACTAGCTAGTAACTGGTGAAAAATGCACGGACTACTGGGACTGTAATATCAGAGGACTCTTCCTATGCCATCTCCATGTTTCTTTTTGCCTCTGCTCATCCCTATCTCTCCATTCCTTCTCTCCCCTTATCTGCTACCACTGATGTCAATGACTCTTCCTGTGAGATGTACTACAGACATCACCTTTTCTGGCAGAAGGGGCATCCTTGCAAGAGGCAAACCTAATGCAACTTAATGTAGCTTTGTTTCAGTTGCTAACACTTCTCTACCACCTACCTTCTTCTTTCAGGATTGTATTAGTACTACACAACCTTCACAGAGTTTTAACATACCAACCTTTTCTACCAGCTGCTGACCAGAAGGTGTCCCAAAGGACAAGACCAATGTCGTTTCAGCTGGAACAGCTGAATCCTTAAGTATATATATATAAAAATGCAGTAACAAACAGAATTCACTCTTCCTTTTTTTTTTTCCTCCCCTCAGCACTGCAGTCTTTCCTTTGTGCCTATACCACCTATCCCAGGAACCTCAAGCACATCTTCCACATCAAATCTCTCCACCTGGGTCATTTGGCCAAGAGCTTTGGCCTGAGAGATGCCCCCCAGAACCTGACTGCTTTTCCAGCTGCAGGCTCAAAGAAGAAAGCCAAACCAAGACCGAAAAGGTAGGCCAAATTGATGCTTCTGAGCTGAGGAACACCACAAGACAAACTGTGGTGTGCTTTGCTCCTCAAGGTGATTGTGCTTGCTGCAGGAATTCTAGAGTGGTTCGGGTTGGAAGGGACCTTTCAAGACCATCTAATCCAACACTGCTGCCATGAGCAAGTCATGTCTGACCGTTCCAGAGAGGCTAAATGATGTTGACCCATTGGTTTAGGTTGCATTGCTCTCTGAGCTGTTTTTTTATTCCCTTTTTTCTAATAGCTTTAGAGAGCCTAAAAATGACATTTATTAAACAAACTGGATTGAATATTTGAGTGGGAATTCAGATGCTTTTTTTTGAAGGAAGCTGTTAAGTGTGGAGGTGCCCCTTCACAGACTAGCCTGGGTTTTGCTGTAGCTTTTCTATTGTCTGATCACTTGAAAACTATCATCTCCTGTGAGTCTTATGAGCGGGATCAGCCTAGTTTTTATTTATTTATACTTCACTGAAGAGCTGCCTTGAAGGATGAGGAAGGGTACAGGCAATATTCTAGAGCAAAGAATGAGACTTCCTATATATTGATTCTTTCTTGCACAGGTCATGGTAGCTAGAGTTCCAGCAGCAGTTCTGTTGTCAAGGCCAAGCACCTCTATAGTAGAAACTGACAGATTTTTTTGCATTTATATACCCACTTCCAGTCGCATGGTCCTATGGAGAGCTGTGATCCCTAGCGCAGGATCAACTGCACAGCAACTCTTTGTCCTCATCCCTCTCTAGGGAAAGGCTCTCACAGATATAGTTGTGCTTATAAGTACTTGCTGTTGGTGTAGGGCATGGGATGGTAAAAGCATCAAGGAAATAGCAGAAAAATTACTATTTTCACTTCTCTAATTTGAAGTTGACTGTCCTGCACATGATGAGTAAGGCTGTAGAAGTGCTGATTTATCTCACAAGATGGTTTCTTCTTTCCCGGCCTTGACAAATACCACTGCATCAGAAGCAAAATGTGTGTTTTACTGTCTTTAAAGGCCTTCTGTGGCCTGATATGGCATTTTTTATCACCTTTTCTTACACTACATCGCCAGTCTTTTGTAGCCTTTCTCCTGGACTTTCACCAAAGGTTTCCTGGCTGTCAGATTTGCAATGGAATGAATGTGTCCAGCCTCTCAGAATGTTCAGCTGCAACTTGGACTGCTTGTTCTTCTCCCTATGAAGACGTTAGCTTAGTGCCTGAGAGAAGAGGAAGACTGCAGTGTAATTTATTTTGTTATTAATTATATGAATGGGTAGTTATGTAAGTACAAGCCCAAATTAAAAGGCAGATCTGTTGGTAGAAATGATCCTCCTACAGACTTGGTCTCTGCTGCCTGTGCATTTAAGTAGTTCTGCCAAAAGCATTTCTGCAACTTCCTGTTGGATCTCTCCAAGAAGAGTCTGTAGCAAACCTAGAGTTACAGCTCTGTCCTTTTTGGTGTGTGGACAGGGCTGTTCGGAGTACTCCTTTCTTGTGTTAGGAATTTGAGGCTCCCTGATGGTTCTGGAGGAGCAGAGTCCTGAATCCTCTTCTCCACTTGAAATGGAGCTATAGGTGCTTAGTACATCCGATCCTAGTTACTTTGAGTTGGTTCCACAGGATGGATAATCCTCCCTTTTGAGATTACAACATTAAGGGCTCGTTGCCTTCCCTAGCACAACGGCAGAATACAAACCTCTGGCTTGCCAGAAGAATCACTGCAATAATTCAAAGGAGGAAAATCTTTTTTCTTTTATCAGCATCAGTTGTGACTCCTTACGTGTAATTGTTGCTGCAAACTCCATTAGCAACCGTTAGCCATTAATGCACTAATCCATATAATTGTTCCTGGGCTGCTGACACATCTCACACACATGTACATATCTTGGGGGGGGAGAAGGAGAAGGGATTTTAAAATAAAAAGTTGGAGACCACATTGTCCTGCTTTGAGAAGCCACCAGGGACAGGCCACTGATCTGCCTCCTGCTTCAGCTGACCCTCACCAGCAGATGGGCAACAGGATGGGAATGCCCCTGTGAGCAGGGGATTTAACGGAGCTTTATTTCAGGAAGAATAGCCTGATTAGCCGATAAAGAGCATGTAAGATGGTATGGGGTGGGCTTTGATGTCTTGCTGGCCCAGCAGGGTGTCAAGCTATGACTGACAGTAGCGTGTCATAGGATTACTTGGCCTGCAACAATGCCTCTCTCTGTTCCTATGATGTTGCTACTCTGTTAGAGCTACTTTTTCCCTTGTTACGAGCCTCTTTTAGACAGAGTTCCTCCTCCCCAAGTCTTCATCCTATTATAGTATAGACAAGCTCAATATACAGTAGGTAGTTTATGCACAGGACATGTAGGGTTGGGGGATGTGGAGGTGTTAGAACAAATGGTCTGAGAGTGATTTGAAAGCTCATTTGCACGTGGATCATGTAATTGCAGCTCAGGAAAAGTGGGCAGACTTTGCACAGGTTCGTCACGGCTCAAGCACCAGATTTCCAATCCAGGAGCATCTGGAAAGTTAAGACCCTGCAGAAATAGCCAAAGTTGTGATGTGCAACAATTGTTCTTGCCTGTGAACCTTGTTCTAATCAACTTTCTCTGTGTGCGCTTAAAAAAAAACCACCCCAAAACGGAGAGAAGATACATTAGTATTTATAGGATAGTTTAGAAAAAAGGAATATAGATTCAAATTCAGTCTCCACTAGCATAAATTCAAGATAGTGCTGTTAACTTACAGAAGAATGCTTTTGATTTCACACTCAGAATTTAGCCTGCCATTTAGAAGACAAATGGCTTTTAACTGTAAAATGCAAGGCTTGAAATTATAATAGCGTAGTCACAGAGCAGTCTTTTTAATTATATTTCCTATGTGATGCTGTGAGTGATGGTTGTCGTATTACACATTGTCTCTAGACATCCGATACTTGTTTTTAACCAGTCTGCTCACTAAAGCCTCATCTCTCAGCACCTGCCCAGAGAATAAAGAACAGGCAGTCCAGGTTGAAAGTGGGATAAAGGCAATCATTAAATGTTTCCTTAAGAAGACAAAGAAAACTCTTCATTTCTTTTGAAGTCTCCTTTTGTGCTTAGGGCCTCCTTAGAGAGCCTGCTTGGGGAAGGTGAGGCAGGAAGACAGAGAGCCAGGTGTGTGATGGTTCAGTGCTGAAATGTGGAAGCAGCCCTCTCCTTCTGAATGCACATGTACAATTTTCATGTATTTTTTTAGATCTCTTTGTGCAAACCAACCGTCCCCTCAGCTGTGGTGGTTCTTGCCCATCTGAACCCCATCTGAAGATGGTAAATAATTGCTCATGACTTTTTTTTTTTTTTTTTGAAAGTCAAAATGCTGCATTTAGGTAAGAGGTGAGCACATGAACCAGATACTGTGTATTAAGTTACAGTAGTACATCAGCTTAGTAAGTGTCTGGGCTCACGCGTTTACTGAAGGATGGACGTAAGGAAGCTGATCCCACTTCCATTGAGGGATTAACTGTCTTTCGTTCACTGCAGAGAAGCAGCATGCACAGGAAGTAGCTGACATGCCAGATAGACATGGGTTTTGACTCATTCACAATGAAGATGCCAAAGACCTATTGCCATTCCACCAAGCATCCCTGTGCTACTCAATCTTTTGCATTTTGGGTCAGCAGGGTTTTATGAAATTCTGTGGTGACTGTGTAGGTATTGTTTCTTCAGAAGACCGAGAGAAACCTCAAGTGATTTGTATAGGTATAGGTAGTTTGTTATGTGCTGTGTCTTGTGGGTCTCCATCAGCAGTGAGTTGTGAAGGTTGTCAGCTCAAAGAGGTTGGCATTCCTCTTTGGTACCTGCTTGGATGCTCAGAGTACCTAGTCTTTATCTCACCCACCTAGCCATTAGCATTCTTGCACACACTGAAGCTGGCTGCCTAGAGAAAGTCTTATTTATCTAAATATTCATTAGTCTGATAAGCAATGGAGTAAGTGTTCTCGCTTGCATAGCACTGTTGAGCTGGCAAACTGAAAGCATCTTACATATATAAGGACTAGGAAAGAGTAGTTGGCTGGGGAGTTATAACAAGCAGGCCAGTAACAGAAAAGAGTCAGGGAAAGTCTATGGAGTAAGGGTAGCTGAAGGGCAGAGCACTGCTTAGGGAGG
>JAVHNF010044438.1:0-16172 GCA_034783455.1 Micropsitta finschii
CTTGCATTATAAGCCCACTCAAAAAATCTTTTGATTCTTTTTAGGAGTAATTTAAGATTATTACTTTAGCTTGTTGTATAAGTATTAGTATTATCCCATCATTTTAGATAAGATTTTGAATATTCTTAATCTCCTAACCTCAATTTCCCCCTCAATTTTTCTAGAAACCTAGATGGTAAATCTAAGTGGCATCTCTGTTAACAGCCTTGCTTATTCAGCAAGAAATTGCATCATCCCTTGTCCAAACTGTGGGCTTCTTTGTTTCTACATGGTCTTAATGACAACAGTGGGATTCTATGCTGATATGAAGAAATAGCTGAGTGTCTCAGCCCATTGTCTTTGAGCCTGGTGTTCAAGAAGTATGCCTAATTTTACCCCATTAATAAAGTTGTCTTGTTTTTAACATAAAACCAGTATTGAACTCATTCTCTGCCTCCACCTCTCCCCCCCAAAAAAAAAAGCCAAACAATTAAAATACTGAGCTCTCTTTGTGACTCAATAGCAAAAATCTTAAAGATGATTGTCTCTCAATTTGGCAACTGACTTCACAGTCCAAATTTGTACCATAATCTTATTTTCCAGCAAGAGAAGAGAAATGTATTTTTTGTAATTTGATGAGCAGAGGAAACTGATCTGCTGGCATGTCCCTTTTTTATGAGTGGAGATGTTTCTTTTCTTTACCACTTGGTATTGCATTTGTATTGATGTGTAAAATGCATTACTCGGAGAATGGAAAAGTTAAATTTTCCTACATTTGCAAGCACAAAAACCAGGGGAAAAAGGTAACATGGAAAGCTAGGGAATTCTCATTTTAATTATCTGTAGGAAAAATTAGATGTTGTGGCATTTTAAACAGCTCCAATTATTACTGATAATTCTAGCTGAACTGTTCGTAACTTTAGCCTAATTATGTTAACATACTTTTTGTTAGACAATGTATGCTGAAGGATAAACTAATTCCCACTGAAGTCAGTAGGAGCTGGAAAAGATCCCAGTCCTGCAAAGACTCATATATCATGCTTATGTTCAAGTACATGAGAAGCTCAGAGAAATCTGCACACATGTAGAAAATGATGTACATACTTAAGTCTTTGCAGGATGGGAAATTAGGATACTTGGAAATTCTTGACAGAGTCAGTGTGCTGATCTCAACCTTTCTTTTTTTTCTGTACATTGGAGAAAGTACGCTAGTGCTGCTCTAAAAGTTTTTCACCCCATTTGAATAGAATTTACAACAGATTTTAGTAAATGCATAATTCTATAAAGAAGATAAAAAATAAAATACTCCATCAAGTATTTCCTGAATTGATGCCAGTAATGTAAAGCTCCTTATACATTTTAGAATCTGCCCTATATTTAAAAGTACCCTTATAAAATATTTATTGTAGATGTTTATAGTGGACTAATGCACTTCTGTTCCTAAAGTGTAAACAGATAACCCTGAGAGCACTATGAACAAAGTACAGGAAAATAATGTATATATTGTGGCATATTTATTTATATGGTTTTCTAAGCCTCGGGAATATTTTCCTATGCTTTTTACATGCACAATTTAGATCAGTAATTTATGAAAACATCAAACATAGCATACATTCAGACTGCTGCTCTCTGTTGATGTATACTTTATACATGTCCTTGCAAGGTCGAGGTTAAACTCCTCCTGATGCAGTGATGCAGATTCTCCCAATTATTGTCATAATTATATTAAATATGGTCTTCTGCCATCTTGGGGAGCCAGAACTGCAAACCTGTTAAGCTTTCTAATTAACTGTTTAAAAAAATGTAGTGTTTTTAAGCGAATCAACGCAGTGTACTCCAAACTATAGCATATACTTTCCTAAAAGCTAGGGTGGAACACATCTTTCTTTGCCAAGTGTTCTAATTTGTGATCTAAAATGCAGCAGATATACTGTCAAATGTCTCTATATTTTTTTAAATGCTCAGACAGAATGAAGTGTTCTATACTCACCTTTAAGAAATTTAGAATTCAAGGTCAAATTATTTTTAAAATATAGTATGGAAGTAAATTTTTATTGAAACAGCTTTTATGAAGTTGACACCTTTTATAGTGGCCTTTGTAAATTGAAAGAATGTAAAGTACCCATTTCTGAGGGCATAAAAGTTATGACCAAACTGCATTTCCTGGAATAAGGACACTTAGTTTCTCTTGCAGCTGGGAATTTATATTTTGCATTACACTTTCAGAGAGTTGGTAAAATCCAATTTCAAGTCATATTTAACACTTTTGTATATATTTTTCTACATAATTGGCAGGTTAGTACAGCCTATAGGAAAAATAAACTCCAGTGACTCATGTAGAATCATTCTGTTGTGGTGGAAGAAATCTACTTTCCATAGTCAGCAAAAAAAAAATAGAGATAAAACTGGAATTAAATATATGCTTTTAAATATCTGGTTAAAACACTTAAGTTCTGTATCTTATTTTTACCTTTAGGTAAACCACTACTCAAACGTTCCCCAGGTGTCTTTAAGAAAAGAATCAGATCATAACCACCTGGGTTACTTTAAATTTTGAGCAGCTAACCTGAATCACTGAGTTGTTATTTTGAAGCAAGTGGAATTACGTGTTTAAAATTTAAAATGTGTTTATGTTCTTTGTAGTGGCAAGAACATTGAAGGCTTCCAACTTTTAAAGGCAAAAGTTAATATCCATTATGTACATCTGCCACAAATGTATGAAAAAAAAAATGACCATAGCTGCAATGTTGGGTTACATTTTCAAATTTACATGAGAAATCTGTAATGTAATGCTCAATTTATATGCTCAGACTGGGCATCATATGAGGAGAAAAAGCTATCAGTAGTTCTGTGAGGAATAATGTTCTCTTAATTCAAAGTATTGCAGTCAATGAGAATTTGTCTTTCTGTATCTTCAGTGTACAGCTTTCATGTTACTGTTCTGCCTGTGATGGGTTGGATGGCTGCCCCTACAGTGTACAGGGAGAGAAAACAAGATAAGAAAACACATGGGTCAAGATAAAACCAGAGAGATCGCTTACCTGTTGTGTCATGGGCAAAACAGATATAACTTGGGGAAAAACAGTTTAATGTTTTACCATTTAAAATGAGAGTAGGATGGTGTGAAACACAAACTGAAACACCTTCTCTCCCACCCTCCAGTCTTCTTTGGCTCAACTTCACTCCGTCATTCCCAGCTCCTCTATCTGCTTCCCCTTGACTGGTGCCAGGAGATGGGGAATGGGGGTTGCAGTCAGTGTATAACAGTTCCTCTCTTCTGCTTCTTCCTCCTCACACTTTTCCCATGCTTCAGTGTGTATTCTCCAGAGGCTGCAGTTGTTCAGGATAAACCTGCTCTAGTGTAGGCTCTCTATGGGCCTCAGCATAGATATCTGCTCAGCTGCCTGCAGCACCTCCTTCTCCTTCTTCACTGCCCCTGGTGTTTGCATGGCTGCTTCTCACACATTTTTTCTTCCATAACCCTTCTCTACCAACTGTTACACAGAGTTTTTACCCTTTCTCAAACACTCTTTCTCTGAGGCACCACCACCTTGGTTTTGGGTCCCAGCCGTGCCCTGTGGTGGGTCAGTTAGTACTGTCTGGAACTGTTTCTGGCCACTTCTAACAGAGGCCACCCTGCAGATTCTGCACGCAACCCCTTCTGGCATCTGCTGGTAGTTTGGCTTTCATAGGTTTTGTTACAGGGTTCTTCATTAAGATGTTCCTCATCCTAAGCATTCATATACAGTGGGGAGCAAACTCAGTCTTTCAGAGCATGATTTGACAACAGTGAAAGCAAAGTGTGTTAAAAAAACCCAAACCTCTGTATTTTTTGATTCTTTTGCATAATGACATATTGACAGAAGTGGGAAAAAAAACCTTTTTTTTCTTAGGTGTTTTGGACATCAGGAAGGAAACCAGTGAATATTTTTGAGAGAAGGTAAAAAGATTTTCCTTTGTTTTTTTTTGGAAAGGAAAGAACACTATTGTGTCATTTGGGTGTCACTGGCTCCTCAGAGTAATGTAAGCTATAGTATGGAAGAAAGCATCACCAGTGAATTGGCCAAAGCAGTAATTATCTTATCACACATGTATATTTGAGCTAACTGTTAATATTTTCATATTCAACAAATTGAATACTTAGTAAATCTCTACTTCTATCTTAAGGTGATGTTAAAACTTGTGAAATTTTCCTCCAGGTCTTCTTGCCTATTCAGTGCTTTGCCCAGGAAAGACTGAGGTGAGATATTATGTGGATATTTATTTACAGAAAAGATCAGGACCATCATTACAACAGCTACTTTATGATTAGCACATTAATAGCTGTAGATAAATATGGTTAATAGGACACAATCAGATTTTGAAGCTGAATGTCTAAGTGATGGTGCTGCTTCTGGGCCTCAGCAGGGCTATAGCAATACTGGCTGTTTCTTGAGGACAAAAGGATGCTGAGGGGTTTATGTGAAAAAAACCCACTTTTATAGTTTGCAAACATTAACTACCTAGAGTTATGAATGTACCAAGATTGTTATTTCCTGAGATGAACTGCTTTTTTTAAGTAATTGGCAGTAAGTGAATTATTAATCGTTAGGTCTAGAAATGAACTTTTTCCCTCCACTGAAAGCACTGATAGCACTGACTAAAACACAGTAAGATTCAAAAAGTTTTACCTTAAAATAACTGTTGTTATGAAAATAATAACATTATTTCCAGTAAATCAAATGCCATACAAAATTAAGAATCATAGCCTGTCATTTCTTCTTTGAGAAGTCATTAATATGGATTTATTATGGTAAGTAACGAGATTTCTCTCCCCACCATTGGACAGCTGGACATAGAATGGACAGCAGTTTCTGTACACAGAGCACAGCAAAGTATAGGTCAGGGTACTGCTTGATATTCCAGTCTTAGGTGGGAAGGGCTGATGATGCTTTTGGCCAGATGCACAGGGTGCAGTGGAAAATCATGTGCAAAAATGTGCTGGCATTCCAAAATGTGTTTAGGTTTGTTAACATTCTCCCATCACCATCAGAGAGCTCTAGCATGTTTATTTCTAGACAGAAGACAAAATGCTTCTGTTTTAATCCTGAAATTCATGATTCTTCCATTTTGTGTCTGAAGGCAAAAAATGAGAACTGAGCCCCAACCACATAATTTATTTGTGAAATTGTGCAGTAGATTAATACCTTTGTTTGCTATACTGGGATATTTAAAAAAATCAATTTTACTAAGAAAATGTAATCCTATATAACAAACTAATTATATCAGTGATTGTTACTCTCAATTTACATCAGAATGTAAAGCAGCGTATAAACAACATAATTTTTTTATGCATATTTTATGGACATATTCTGTATTAAACTTCATGCTGATCAGAATTCACCTGTTACATGTTTCTAATATATATATATTAAATGCACTTTAGTCATGCATTTTTAAATATGTCTGTATATAAGTTCTAAGATAGTAGGGGAGCTGACAGTCTAAGAAGAGAGATACCTGGAAAAGTATGGTTATTTGCTTATTGTTACCAGGATGTATAATTAGCATAAAGCACTGGCATTTATGTTTCCCTTATTAACATAAAAAAAATAGTTTATCATGAAAGATTTCACAACAATTTAGTTTTTAAAAGTTTATGGATAAATCACTAAAAGCACTTTGCTATATGTCTATGATATGGGACTGCTTTCATAGCTCAGACTGTATCCAACATGTTTGAGGCTGTGTTAGAATTTATTTTTTTTTTTTGCCTATTCTAATGAAGATATAAAATTCATGACTGAAACTGAATTCTTTCCATTAATTGTGGCTTTCTAGTTACGGCTTCCTACTCTTTATTTTTTTGAACTGGAAGCCCTTCCCCACAATCTTGAGGGAAAAGATAGGTTAAACTTAACAGATGGATTTTTGACAGGTTGTTCATCTGTTGAGTCAAGCATTCAGCCAGAATTCCTAGTACTTGTGACACGACTGCCAAGTAGGGTTGACTGATAAGTACAGGATCTACTTAAACGATTCAGGCTATGGGATGTCTTTGGCAATGGGATCTTCTGTGTCAGCAAAAAAAGTGAACATTTTCCAAAGACAGTATTTCTTCACCTGCATTCAGCTGTAGCTTATAATTTGTATCACTTAAATACAGTCACTGTATCTGTGTAATATCCATGATGGTATGTAGGCTTGCCCAAATTATTTTAATGGGGTTTTGTGTGGTTTTAATAGGGAATAGGAAATGCTTCTCTGTAGCTTCTTGCCCTTAGCATTCTTTGAAAATTCCCTTCCCCAATAGTAGTTTTAGGGAAAGATTGTTTTTTGTTTGGTTTTGTTGTTTGTTTTTTTTTTCACCTGGACCAAGACAGCATCTCACTATAAATTTAATCATACCTTAAAATGCCTAAATACCAATTTCAGAGGCAAAATTAGCTCATATATTATTACAGAATAATTTGATTCAGGAAACTGGTTATCTGCTTAGAAAAAAATATTATGGCTTAGGAAGGACAGAACGTGCTTAAGATGTTAAAATCCTCATAAATAAGCCGTTGCTTTCCTGATGATAGTTTTATAAAGAAGATAACAGAATGAGATCTGTGATGATCATGTATTAATAATGAAGAGTTAACAGCTGTTCTGCAAAATGGACTTCATGTGAAATGTTGGATTTGTTTAAGGAAGGAAAAGAGGGTTAGATCCTCATCTAATAAATCATTATAGCTCCATAAAAAGCAGTAATGTATATGCTGAGAAAAATAATTCTGTATCTGTGGAGGGGTTTTTTAGCATATAGTAAAATAGCAGTAGCATTAAATGATCAAAATATAGCATTATGTAATACTTATTTTTACATATGAAATTGTGAAGTATTTAATTATGTGCCTTTATACTACTTGCTGTGCAGTTGTCCTTACTTCTTAATCAATTTCTTTTGGCATGGGTGGACAGAAGAGCCAGGGAAGTTAAGTCTGAAGTCAAGGCTATTTGTTACTTTGAAGTGCTTGTTCAACATTTGGTACTGGCTTGTTTTCATGTACTTATTTCATTTTAGATATTTGCCTGACTGGTACATCTAAAGCTCACACAGTATGACCCTTATGTATTGTGCTGAGCAATCTTTTCCTTTCTGGTAGTAAGAGACAACTTGGAAGTCTTGGGTTTGTTCCTAATTAATGAAAGACTGTATTTGTTAATAGTATATTTAGACTGAAGATTTGTATTTCTGCCTCTCTAGGGCTCTTCTTACTTGTATCTGGAAATGTTTTTTAACCTACATAGCTTGGCATCATTGCTAATGTATTGTTCTCTAGCTGTATCAGCTACCATTTATTAGTTGTTGGAAACAAATGCAATTCCTGTAATAACTGAATAAATAAAGCCCTACAGCTACTTTCAGCCCATCTCAGTATAATAATTTTGGCTAAAATACAAGATAAATTAATGCTGATTGAATTTAATTATGACTGTACAAGACCCAGTCTGCAAGGACAGAATGACTAAGCAAAGGAGCAAGGTACCACCACTGCTGTGACTGGCTTTATGGGGATATTTTATGTGTGGTTCATAAAGCTGTGAGTATGCTTACATTAATGGAGCTGTGTATGAACTAAAATATATTTTGATTTATTATGTTAGATGGGAAAGAGCAAATTTTGGTCAAAGTGCCCCACTCAGTCAAAGCACTGCTCAACTGTTTGCTTGGTGGAATTCTACATACCTGGAAAGTGGTATTTTTACTATGTCCCCACTCTTCAGCTGTATTGGACATACATGAAATATATAGCACTTAACTGTTTAGAGTGTTAAGAAGATTACTCCCTTTATATAAAGAATGAAAATAATTCCTTTTTCTTTGTAGAGTATGATAAGTTTTGTGCTTGGGGAGAGAAATGATATCATTTCTACACAAATTATTTCAGTACAGCTTATGAACTTAAAGCCTTTAAACATAGTAATTCAATCAAGTTAGTATTACTGAGGATTTTGAATGTGGCCTTCTTAAACTTGGGGGCTGGGGATCACATAATACATGTGTATGAATGCAGTGGGTATTCTTGTCTGCTCTTTTCACACACCCTTGAATTTAGGAGTCAGATGACGTTATAGCCTTATGCTCTGGTTAATTGTAAACATCCCAAAAGCAGAAGCAAAACAGCAGGTTACTGTGGCTTTATTATAAAGTACAGTATAATTTAAAATATTATGTAAATGAAGATACTTCAGTTGTAGTGTGTCACTGAAGTCCACGTATCCAGTAAGGCTACCTTCAGTACAAGCACAGACTAGCCAGTGGAGGAGAGTTAAATGTGGGGGGCAGGGGCAGTGCTAGGAAGGGGAGAAAGAAAGGGGGAAGAAGATCAACAGATGTAACAATGGAAAAAAAGAAATCTCCAGAGATATCTATGGTTACAGTTTTAAAAGTAGCCTTTATCTAGATGTGCTGGAGACCGTCTGTATGGTTTCGGGAAGAATTCTCAGGCTCAACCAGCTGTAGGGTATGCTATCCTCTCCTAGTCCTTCTTTTCTGCCTTTCTGTTTGTACCTCAAGCCAGGTAATGTGGTTTGTTTTCTGCTGACACACACATATCCACATGCACCAGGTTCATTTTTAGCTTGCTTCTGTGTCACCAGCTCTGTATCTTGCCTAGTATGCATTAAGCATCCTACTTACACGTAACTGTAGATTAAATCAAACCTTGAGACTCTATATCTTGTTTTAAAATTTGGGGTTTTTTACTCCTGTTTTGGTAAATGGTACTTAACCAATGTCTCAGTTGCTATCTATAAAAAAAAAACCAAACAGTTGTTATGAAACATAAATAAGCTTACTTCTGTTAAGTGTATTGCTGTTAGACTGAAATCCATATATTCAATGATTGCTTGTCATGATTAGGTCGCAATTGTTAAGATACACAATCATGGCAGGATTAGAGACTAAATTTAAATGCCAATTCAAATAAGCATTTTTTCATCATCTGTTAGGTTATGCGTGCACTGTCTTTTTATTTTCTTCAGAAATTTTATGTAAACAGTACATTAAAATATAATTGAAAATATGACTTAGATTCTGGTGGACCGAACAATTTAAAATGTAGAAATTGGCAATAGGGCAGTGGTGATTTATGCCAGTGGCAAAGTCTTGTCAGAGGAAATCTGAGTAGGCAAAGACTCAGTGTATGTTAACTTGCAAGCAGATGCAAAAATCTTTACAGACGCTTTGTCTTCATAACTTGTCTCTGCTAATATTATTTGTCTTCCTGAAACACCACCATACTACAGCTCTTATGGAATATATGACATATTGAGGTGAAGAAGGTTTGCATGGATTGAATTTCGTGATCAGTCAGGCAAGATGACAGTTTCAAGTTTCCTTCCTGTTGCTGTTCTCCCTAAAATAAATATACACATTAGCTCGAATGAGATTGTCATTCACAGCCATTCCTAAAGTGCATGGAAAGAATATATTCTAAGTGATTCTCCATATTTTGAGGGCAAGGCTGTTGCCTACCAGCACTGTATTGAAAGGTAGTTGTGGCCAGTTGTTCTGTTTATGACTCATGTGCCCCAGTGTATAAATCATGAAAAGTAAAATGCACCCTTACTCTGAGATCTGTAGTAATGTTCCCCCTTTCTGATGGTTGCTTGCAAAATGGCTCCCCATCCATAGAAGACCTATCTTAAACATGCTTTCCTGTTATATCTACTCAACCTACAGTTAAACTCTTTGGCTCCTTAACAGAGAATGCCTATGTCTACACTCTCTTGGCAGAGTCAGTGCCAAATTAACCACGCTGTCTTTATCTTCAAAATATTATGACTTGCCCTTTATCACAGGTAACTGCATCCAAGCATGTGTTGAGTTCTTTGAGGGTACTGTAATTGGATTAGCAAAATTCAGGCTTGATTAATTCATCATCATAATAAGGTTACTAAACAATTAATGATGCTCCTGATAACTCTGAGGGAATGATAAATGGCTTTTTATGAAGGATTAAACAGTCGCTGACCCTGCTTTGGGCAGGAGGTTGAACCTGATGACCTGCTGAGGTCCCTTTGAACCCAAATTAGTCTATGATTCTATGAAAAACTATTAGCATACTTTTCCAAATGCCATGGGCAGATCTTCAGCTGGCATGATTCAGAAGACTTCCTTCAGAAAAAATAAACCCAGATCACTTCACACTTACCCTGAATTTTTATGTCACTAAGGATTTTTTTATTATTTTTTCTTTTTAGTTTTAGGTAGAAAATTTTAATTATTAAACTATGTACTGATGAATACACCTTTCACGTGGGACCTTAAATTATGCTATAAATATTAGTTATGGCTCAGGATTCTTTGCAGTATTATAAAGTACTGTAGACTCCAGTTGTAAAATAGTCAACTGGGAAAAGAATACAGGATTTCTAAACCTTAATTTCTATCTCTAGTATCCCTTATCAGTTAACTACACTTTTGCAACACCAACCCTCATACTGATGTGCTGCGCATCAGGGTACGTTCACAACCATTTTTATTCAAAATTTGTATTAGATGTATACTGATCTAAAAAAAAAAAAAAACAAAAACAACAAAACAAAAACCAATGAAAAACTTCATGCTACAGGCACAGCAACTTTTCCAAATGTGAAAGTTGCGTAACTCTGTCATACACTATGACATTCAATATAGCAATTTGTGACATGCAACATTGGTATATGTGCAAGCTCTGGAAAAAAATATGCAGGAAAATGGCAAAGACATACTCCTTATATTCTGCTTCTGCTAGTTTTGTATTTTCTGTCTCAAAATTGTCTTTGCAGACCTAGAAAGAACGTTTGATGTTTAAAACACACAGTGTGTCAGAAGAACAGCCTGAAGACAGAAATGCAAAGGCAAAAGAAGAAGGATCATTCTCTGTTTGCCCTTTGCATTCATCAACATCTTTGTCTTGTTCTGTCTGCCCGCAAAAGTTAGGGATAAAATAGCATCAAGATGAAACAAAAATTCTGAGTTTAGCTGTCATCCAAAACCAGTATCACCTCCTGCAGATTACTATGAGTTTTAGATGACCAGTCTATTTGAATACCTTGTTAGGAGGAGTTGAGTGATCCAGACGGCTTTTATGTCACCTTATAACTACTCACAGCTCAGCCTTAAGTTTTGCCCCTTTGAGTCTGAAAAAATTAAAAGTTTACTGACTGTGGCATATGGAGTAAGGATTTTCTAGTCTGCAGGTAGTTTGTTACCTTGGTTCTTAATGAAATGCACTTTCATATGTTACTGTCATCTTTGACTATGTCTACACTACTGCTGACTCCCAACGAGATAAAAGTTTCTATTGTCATTCATCCTACAGCATGTAGTGTTTATCCTTGGCAATCTCTGCATCTGTTAATCGTAATGATTATTTCTGGTATTTTTTTGATTTTTTTGTTTGCTTGAGTTTGAGGGGTTTTTTTCCTTGGTTTTGGTACAGATTAACTGAAATAATGTGAAGCCCGTGTTGCAGTCTGCTCAAATTGTATTTTTGAAACAAGAGAACAAGGGTAGGTGTTGCATGACATGGGATTTGGTATAAAGATGCATTAGGGAGTTTGAAGTCACAGAGTTCTCTTGAAAAGTGATGGAAAAAATATTCCAGGTGTGCATGGGGGGTCAAATGAGGTGAAATCTTTTCCATATCAGCATGCAAGAAATAGTATCTGGAGCAAAATTGTCTCAGAATGAGCTGGTTGACTTGCCTGTGAAGACCATTTTTAAGTGTGGAAAATTAGAGGACCAGGACTCAGGAGCTCAGTTCCATAACAACACAGTCACGATTGATAATGTAAGCTTGATAATAGGCAGAAAACCTAATGAGTTTTCCAGTATCTGTTGGATGCATCTCAGAAATTTAAATGGGGTAAATTTGTAGGATGAAAATAGGTGGCATCTTCCACCTAACGTAATGGTGCTCCTAAGAAGTCAGCCTTTTTTCTGAAGACATTAGAGAAGAGAAAGTAATAGGAGCTTCCATTAACTCCATTTACCAATATAGTATATCATAGAGTAGGAGAAAAAAAATTACAGAAGAGGAAAAAAAATTGAAAGTACTTTTTTCTTTCTATAGAAAGTGTAAAGAATATTCTTCTGTCACACCTTATTATATAAAAAGTTAAAATTGACCCTTTTTTCTGATTTGTTCTTAAGTTTACACTTCAAGAAATGAGATCTGCTTCTATTAGGGGAAGCTTAGCCCTTAATAGCTTACTTAAAACATTTTATTGTTCTTTAAATATCCATTATTGTTCTTTAAATTATCCATATCACTAGTTTGCTAACAGTGTTGCCTTCTGGTTTTATCACAGCCTCTCTAAAAATACCAGTGCTTTAATTAATTCCATTTCTATGAACTTCTTTATAGTGTGTTGTTGGGTTTTGTAGCTTTGAAATCTTGGTGGGAAAAAAAAATAGTAAAACTAATGGATTTTAATGTGTTCCTCACCTCTTGCTTACTAAAGCTAAAAGCCATGTGAGAATATATGGCTGTGCCTGGAAGATCATGTTTGTTTATTTTAATTTTCAGTTTTGTTCTGTTTTTTAGTAGTTAGTGAAGTCAAACTATTTAGTAGTAACAGAAATTGGTCTCACTTTTATGAAATAAACTCTTCATTTCAAGAACAGGTGCAGACCTTTCCCATTAGTATCATTTTTCTTAATTCTAAATATTGTTTCCTATGTTATATTTGCTGTTGTTGAAGTCTTAGAAAGTTAACTTTTACATTTCTTTATGCTCTTAAGATATTAGAAGTCTTGCAAATTTTTTCTGTTCTGTGAGGGAGTGGGAAGAAGTAGAAATCTGAAAAATATCATTTGCATTGGTACATAAAAGTATGCATTTTTAAAAATGTTTTTTATTTTTTGCCTCCTAGGGAATTAATTAATATTAATTGAGAACACTTGTCAACTTAAGGCTCTTCAATTTTTTCAGTCAAGTAATTAAAAAGAGGCTTGGATACTGTCATCTATGTTAACAGTTTTATGATGAATCTTACTTAGTATAAAATTACCTTGCACCGTTCCTAGCCGCACTGCTGCTGCAGGAATTTATCCACTTTACAGTCAAAAAAAGTAAGCATGGCTTGCTCCTAGTAGAACAGAACAGTATTTATAATAGCTTGGAAATTTTTCGTAACTGTTAAAATTGCAGCAGCTGGTCTTCATCTACCTGATGGATGCCATGTGGTGGAAAGGCCTTGCTGAGGGCACCTCCCTGCTGTAACGTACTTCCAATTCCTATTCAGAAAGTAAGAGACCATCTGAAAAGTGGGTGTTGCTGCATGAAGGGGGAAGGTGATGGTCACATGATATGCTGGTCACATGATACACACCATTTCTTGTTAACTCCCTGTAAAGCAGTTTCTGCTTTGTAGAAATGGAGGAGGATCTTTTGAGATAAGGCTTAAGGTTTGTTTTGTGACTGGTGACTTCTCTGTGAGGACATAGTTTCTGCTGGTGTGGAAGGGTTGAAGGTGTAATGTGAATACATCTCTGAGTCAGCTCATTTATATGAGCGCTGTCACAACTTATTTATGGTAAGTGAGTTTTATTCCCAGATGATATTTATTTCACTGTCTGAGAGATAAGTCCTTTGGTGAAGGCTGCAGGGGAAGTCAAGTTCTGGGGAAAAAAAAAAAAAAAACAATCAGCTGTTTCTGAGCCTCAGTTCAGTATGTGAAACCCCCTCTTTTTCTAATAAAAGACCTTTTACTACCTATGTTGCATACATATGAATATTACCAAAAGTCCTAGCTACTGTCTTAGCAAGTATCAAGCAGATGCTTAACTCTGTTGTACATATTTAGCTGTATTCTGGTCTTAGTCAAACTGTTTCTTGAAATCAGTCTATTGAAATCTTGCTTACTGATCTCTTTGCTACAAAATGGGGACTTAGTTATTATATAATTTATTCTCTAGTTGTATCATTATTTGTGAAGACAAAATAAGACTTGGTGGGACAAAGGCTTTTTGACTTTATGCCAAGGTCATGTAAAACACTCCAGCTATCACTCTCTAATTTCTGTGACCAAAATACTGTATTGATTGAATTAAAGCACTTTGGTAAATGGCACAACTGGTGCTTAAATTGAGAGAAGCAGGGAGGCATTTTCACAAAAGATGCCTTTGGCCTTGGCACACTGGAATGGTAGATAAGCCAAGCTTATTTGCTTTTCCTTACTACTGTTTCCCCTGCCTTTCCTGCCTGTGCCAGAAACATTCAGGTGCCAAATTTGCCATTTGTGCCCATCCGCTAGCTGTACAATTTACCTCATCTGTATAATTAACATTGCTACCTAGATTACAGCTGAATTCAGTTTAAATTCTTACAAGAGTTTAAATCATTTACACAAGGCTATTTTAACTCAGTTTGTTTCTTTGCCTTTTTTAAGTGACCTGAAAAAGGACTTCTCCCATTTTGGTCCAGGCATGCAAATTAAGTCTACACACTTTAAGTGCCTTTTTTTTCTTCTTTTCTTATTTTTATTCTTTTTTTTTTTTCCTTTTTTTTTTTTTTTTTTTCTTATGGCAAGAATTGTGTCTAATTTATTCCTCTTTATATAAGCCACAGTCACCCAAATGAGTCAGTTTGGTACTTCTTTCGATCCCTGGGCCAGTGGTTTAAGTTTCAAAGTTAGTTGTTCTATCTGGACCTGGTCTTACATCTTGCATGGGCAGGTAGAACGCCGAGAGCATGGGTTGGAGTTCAAACCAACATCCTTTTCGCCTCGCTCTTCTGATTCATCACATAGTGATTACAGTTCCCTAAAGACATGGAGAATAAAACCTAGTTCCCTTCCAGTAGTGTTTTTAAACAGTGTGATATAATGCTTACTTTCTTCTAAAGGGGCTCTAAAAAGCCATGTAGACAGTATTTGCTATCAAATACCTTTTCCTAGAGCTATTTGGTTGGTATACTACCTCATGAAACATTTTTGGTTAGGAAAAATACTGACTACAAATTCAATTCTGATTTGCTACAACCTGTCCTCAGAAAAGTTTGCTAAAACTTCTTCTGTCTTCAATTTTATACTTGAAATTTGAAAAAAATAAAGAAATGTCCCAGCAGGACTCCAGTTGGATTAAGAACAGACTTAAGTGAAATTAAATGAGATTTTGGTATACTACCATTGTTGATCATAATGCAGTGAGGTTAATTTTACTTAGTGGTACCGTGAAAGTAACACATACCATCTTCTGAGAATGAAAAACATGTTTTGATCTGACTGGGGCTTTCAAAAGTTTCTTTCAGAATGAAATTGTAGTTTTGCCTATATTTGCTCCAGTGTCTTGTTTTCCTCTTGTTACCAGACCTTCTTTATCATTCCCCCACCCCCCACTGCTTTGTACAGAAGAAACAAATCACACTTACATGTGTATCAGGTTATTATTAGAATGATGTTTCTGTTTAATCAATACAATTTTGTCCTTGGTAGCAGTGCTGGGATTTAGATTAATTTCCAGTAAGCTTTATCAGAAAACAGTTTTCTTCATTACTTGCCTTGCGAAAATGTGAGAAATAAATACTGTGGAGGAAAAGATGGCCCTAGTAGTTGCTGCCAGGGATCTCTGTGGATACTTTTCTCTGAGTAGCATCCCAGTATGGAAAATAAGTGGGCCTAACTAATATGCAACCAAGCATATTGCCGTAGAGTGAAAGTAAGACTTTTATTCTCACTTCTGCCTCTTTTTGTGTCTAATTCAACAGTGTTTAAGCAACTGTCCAATTCTAAGTGTGTGAACAGTCAAATTGATTTTACAGGTTGAAGTACCTTAAACCCTTGAGTAAGATGCTTGGGCTTTTATTCCTTTTGAGAAAAGGGACATGGGTGTTTGGGGCAGCAAAATAATTATATTTGTCTTCTAAGGAATTGCAGGCATTCCTTCCAGGAGAATATTCATAAGAATTACATTTCTTGCCTTGAAGTGAGAGTTGTTATTGGCAAGTAGTGTTTGATGTTAGAAATGGTTATATTTTATGGAAGTAATTCAAGAATATTTGTTTACATATTTCTCTTTCTTTTTAATTTTCCTTTTCACCAAGCAATCATGATGATATTGTGACATGTTTTAGCTACTGCACTTCAGTCGCCTTATAATGCAAGGATTCTGCCAGGTCAGTGTTGTCTATTAATTTCTAGTGGGAATAGTGTTCATCAAGTGTCAGAGAAGATGG
>JAVHNF010044447.1:0-11735 GCA_034783455.1 Micropsitta finschii
CTTGAACACTGCCAGGGATGGGGCAGCCACAGCTTCTCTGGGCACCCTGGGCCAGCGCCTCAGCACCCTCACAGGGAGGAGCTTCTTCCTTGTGTGTTTGTGCATTGATGGGCACAGGGTGGCCGTGGTGAGAATCAGCACTGGCTGAACACCTACCAGTGCCACAACCGGTTCTGTGACTGCATCAGAGGGGACTGGTGCCTGCCAAGGACAAAAAGGGATCAGATTTTAGTGTTTGCAGAAGGTTCTGACACATGATGCGTGGTGCAAAGTACGAGCTGCGCCAGTCACAAGAGCAAAGGAACACTGGGCCAGGTTGTTCCTGATCAGCCGAAGGTGTTGACACTCGGATGGTGCATGGCCAGTGTGTGCCAGGGATGGAGTGACCATGCCCAGTGTCCACCATCTGGCTTTGGCCTGACTGAGAGTCCCAGTGGTTCCTTTGCACTGGCTGCTGAGACAGGAGCGGCTCGGACACAGCTCACGGCTTTCAGTTCACAACCAGCCCCACACAGGCTGGAAGCCTCAAGCTGCCATGCTGGAAGTCAGAGCTTCCCAACACGGCACTTTACAAAGAGCTGGGGGAGCTCGGCTCTTCCCGAGAGCTTGCTGTGATCTGGGGATGGTGCCTTTGGTCGTGCAGCAGCGTTGGCTCCAGTCCCACCGGCTCCTGTGTGCGCCTGGCTCCAGCCACGGGGTTTTTGCTGAGGCAGGACACGGCCCTTCCTCCCCGGAAGAGCGCAGTGGGGGTGCGGCTGCATCACTGCCGCGCTGGACAGGGAGAATCCAAGGAAGAGGTGAGGCAGAGCTGGGATCCCTCGGCTCTTTGCGGGGCTGACCCTCGGCTCTGCCCTCGCTGCACGGCTCTGCCCTAGGTCGAGCAGGTCCAGTGGCTTTGAGGCAAATATCAACAGAGTTCTGTTTGCAGCTCCGTGTCTTGTGACCTGGACCGAGTCCCAGGGCTGCCCATCAGCTGCGCAGGGAGAGGGATGTGGGTGCTCCGTGCTTGGCTTGGGGCTGTGAGCGCAGCCAGGGAGCGGCAGGCAAAGCTCCTGGCTCTAAGGGTGCTGTTTGAATTCCCATCTGTTGTTAGTGCAGCACCTCTTGTCCCTTTTGATCCTTTCAATAGCTGGACAGTCAGGTCGAGATGAGGGTCCTTCCTTGGAATCGTTGTCTCTGGCTCCTTGGGCACGTCTAAGGGCTGGCTTGGGTAAAGGTGACAGAAGCTGGGGTGGCCAGTGGCACGGTGGGTCATGGGCACCCCCAGGTGCTGGGCTCCCACTGCTCTTTGTCTGTCTCCCTTCAAGCTACACAAGGTGTATGTGTGTGTCCAAGTGTCTCAGATGAATATTTCACCTACTGCTCTCCAAAGATGGGCACTGGGGGTATTCCAGAAGCACCCATCGGTCCATCTGTGGTCCCCTCCATGCTGACAGGGTGCAATCTGCCCCAGCCCAGAGGTGTCCCCTAATGCCTCAACCCCTCTCCCTGCATCTTGTCTTGGCAGGAGATGTGCTCTTCCAGATGGCAGAGGTCCACCGGCAGATCCAGAACCAGCTGGAGGAGATGGTGAGTCAGGGTGGCCAGGGTTTCCTCATGGTCATGGGCTCTGCTGGTGCAGCAGCCAAGCAGAATGGGTTTCACATCTTGCCTGGGTAACACCCTCTCCCCTGCCAGCCCTCCCCAAGGAACCGTCTCTTTTCTTCCTTCCTGCAGCTCAAGTCCTTCCACAACGAGCTCCTGACACAGCTGGAGCAGAAGGTGGAGCTGGACTCCCGGTACCTGAGTGTGAGTTATGGACTTGTGTAGCCCGGCATTGGCTTGGGCATCTCTATGTCTCCCTATCCTGCTGCCCAGCTCCTCACCCAAGCATGGCTGTGCCGAGCCATTGCTCATGCCTCTGGCTGCTGATGGTCTCCGGCCATCACACACATCACCACACACAGAACAGCGTTTCCCCCATGTCAGACTGTTCAAGTCCCTATTTGCTGTCCGGGCCATGGGGAACCTGCTTCTCCCAAAGGCTGGGGGGGGGTCCTGCTAGCTTCTGCCAACCCTTGGCAGCAGAAGCTGTGGCTGAGGTTTGGCATCAGCTGCTCAGAGCTTTCTCTTGTCACATCCAGGCTGCGCTGAAAAAATACCAGACAGAGCAAAGGAGCAAAGGGGACTCACTCGACAAGTGCCAGGCAGAGCTGAAGAAGCTTCGGAAGAAGAGCCAAGGCAGCAAAAACCCCCAGAAGTACTCTGACAAGGAGCTGCAGGTAGGACCCGGGACATGGGAGGGACACGAGCATCCTTGACCCGGGCAGCGGTTGCTGGGTACCACACGCTAGAGGTGGCCAGGTTCTTACAAGCGTTCAGATGCAGGCTCACTGTTCTCTCCAGAGGAGCGGGAGCAGCAGCGTTAGGAGCGTGGTGCGAGGTGGGAGGTGTGGAGAGGGAGGAGGTGGCAGCCCGTGATGGAGCACGTTGGTCTCATGGCTGCCCTGGGGGAGGACGGGGCAGGAGGAGGCTGACGGCAGATGTTGTGCCGGGCGGTGCGATGGTGACGAACCTGCTGGATCCCCCGCTCCCGGTGCTCTGTAGTCAATGAACCCCACGAGATCACTAATTCCTGCTGTGCCAGGTTCACCTTCCTCTGGGTGGTGTTCGCTTCAGTGTGGGCCGGGGCGGCAACGTGTGCCGGGGCGGCCGCAGTGAATCACCGCGGTGTGATCACGGTGTGGGCTCCCGCGCCGACCACGTACCGGTGGCTGATCAGGTTGTGGCTGCGCGGGGCAGGGATCCCTCATGGCACGTGCCCATGTGGCTGTGCTGCAGGGTGCGCACGTTTCGGAGCTTGACTGTTGGGATTTCCTGTAGGGATGGAGCTGGGGTCAGGATATTGATGGAGAGCATCCAAGGGCACGTCCCTGGCTGGTGCCGGAGCCATGAGCAGCAAGTGCCAAGGCGCTGCAGCACTCAGGTTACTGATGTGTTCACAGCAGGAGTTTGTCTTCCGAGGTCTCCAACCTTTAGTTCGAGCTTCGCCTGGCATGGGGGAACCTTAAATAATTGATGCGCCTACGTGCAAACCCGCTCTGTCTGAAAGCACGGCTGCTGCTGGTGGAGTTAAAGCCACTGAATGACTGCAGCATGAATAGGACCTTGGAAAGGGGACAATGAACCCTAAAGGCAGAGATCCCTACCCCTGTCTGTGAGGCATGAGAGCATGCATTGCGCTGGGACCTGTTACTTTGGATGCCACAGGCTGGTAACGTGTCAGTGATCCGTGCCTGCCGAAGGGGCTCTAACTGTCGGTGGCACTTCCCTCGTGGGGGCTGTGCACAGGGTGGCATTTAGAGCCATCAGCAGAGAGCTACCGCAGAGGTTGTGCTGGGGAAGTGACATTAATTGCACTAAAACTTGGGGAATCGGTCATTGTCTCGGTAGCGTGAAGCAGAGCGAGCGCTGCAGAGCACCGCAGCCGCCGGCACCCGCCCCGGCTCGGCCTGCAGCTCCCGCGGTGAGGCACCGTGTGTGGTGTGGAGCTCGGGGTCACCCACAGCCCCGGTGCTGCGCTGGGCAGGAGGTGTTGGTGTGCACAGGCTGGTGCCTTGCCCCGCTGGTGGGAGCTGAGCAGCTCAAACCGCTCCTGAGCAGCAGCATCGCCAGCAGCCCTTGCTCTGGGTTCCTGCTGAGCAGGAAAAGCCCTGTGAGGCTCAGCATGGGGAGCATGGGGATCAGACCTTTGTTATCCCCAAGCTGTGGAAGCTGCTGATAGGCACAGCGGAGCAGGGCTGCTGCCAGAGCCACCCCTCTCCTGCCAAACCCCCCCGGGGCTGCTGCCGTGCCGGGATCCCCAACCCACACCCAGAGTCGGAGGAGGAGAAAATCCATCCCAGTGATGGGCTTTGTACAGTGGGAGAGGAGCGGTGGCTTGATCCTCCCGCTGGGATGTGGTGGGGATGGGGTAGTCCTGTTAGCACGGGAGCTTTGGGCAGGGAAACAGGATCAGGCTTTCATTCTCTTAATCTTTCAGTAGTAAGTATTTAGGAAGTGCTTATCTCTCAAAAAGCCTTATGATGGCTTTTGAGCTTTAAGAGCTATGAGACTGCTCAACTGCTCGCTGCTTTTTTTTTCCAACCTAGATCAAAACATGAAGTTAAATTGCTGAATTCAGCCAAGAGAGCAGTTTCCCCTCTCTTTGCTGCTGCTGCAGTGCTGGTATCCCCTTTCAACAGGAAAGGAGGTCATTTGGGGCCACCCTTGATGCTGTTCTTACCTTTACCAGGGCATCAGAGAGTGGGGTATTGCTGCAAGGATGGGTCCAGCCTGGAGCTACATTGGGAGCCTCATGCGGGGCTTAGTGAAACCAGGCTTAGTGAACCGGGAGCACCTGCAGAGCAGCACTGAGGGGCTTTGCCCCCCAGAATCCTTTCTCATGGGGCTCAGTCTGTTGAGCTGGCCAGGCAGCAGGCTTGTAAAACCCCAGCGACCTCCAAGGAGGCTGCTGGAGGCACTTGGTGATGCTTGCGGGAAGCTGAAGACTTCATCAGGCTGGTGCCTGGGGACCACAGACTGATGAGCAGCAACTGGATGCAGCTCTCCTAATGGGCTGTTGCAGATGACTTGTCTCCTAATGGGGGAAGCTGCTGTGGATGGAAGCGTCCCGGTAGCTGCATCAGTCATCATCTTGCAGGAGGCAATAACGTCTTACTCTGCTTTTGAAGACTCATCCACTTAAGCTACTCTAGCAGACGGCAGCTGGGAGTCTGATGCTCTGTCATCATCCCTCTCCCAGTTTAATGCTGCAGGAAGCAGAATTGCTCCTTTCTGCCTTTTCACCACTTGTTAAGTGACCGCATCTTGTCATCGCCTGTGAGATGGGTGGGTGAGATGAGCGTGGTGGGAGAGGCAGAGCTGTCCAGAGCTCCAGGATGTGGTTTCTGTAACATCCCCTCTCTCTGCAGAGGTGAGACATTCATTCAGGCTCTGGTTTGCTGGGTAGCGGAGGGCAGCCCTCACCTGAGCCGGGTACCAGCGTGGTTTGTGTCCATGCTCTGCCAGAGTGATCAGAAAACCCAACCAATCAGCCCAAACCTCTCACCTGTGACTCTTCAGTTTAGATTATCCCTCTTTATAAAGCAGAAGTAAAGGCTGTATTCAGCAGGCACTGCACATAACTGGTTTTCTTGTGGCTGGTGGGCAATAGGTTTGGGAGCAGAGGGATTGAGGTCTGCTTGGGATCAGGCAGCAGCGTGATGCTCGTGGACACTTGCGGGAGGCATTTCTTGAGCTGCATCAGTCACTTGTTGCACGGCGAGAGCTGATCCGGGTTTGTCTGCAGGTCTCACATCATCTCGCCACTGTCTCTTGTGCTCGTTTTGTGGAGTTTAATAGGTGAGGATGGGATTAAAATGGTTGGGGATGTAAAACACCTTGCGGTTTGCTGTAAAGGCAACTCATGTAGCTTAAAAGCAGCTCAGAGTGCAATTAGGCTGCAGGAGTGATTTTCCATCTCCAAAGCTTTGTCTGTCATGGTCAAAAGAGGTGCTGTGGTTGTGGGTTGTTAGTGCTGAATGTCACAATAAAGCTGGGCTTTTTGTTCCTTATGAATCAGTCCTGAGCTTTTGTTAAACACGAGGAATGAAAGCTGAGGCACCAAACTGCCTCCAGTGTCTCATCTTAGTTATGTAGTTACTGAGGGGTTTTTTGACCTGTGTTGAGAACTGGGAGAATAAACTAATGCCATTCACTTCATGTCTTTTATGGAGAAGAATGAAAACAACGTTAAGGTGAAACAATCACCGAGGAAGCTAAACTGCTGTAATTTCATTAAACACTGCTCGTGATCAAGCTGTGAAATCAAGGTCACGATGGGTTTAGGACCTTGATTGAATCAGCAGCTCCACAATGCAGTTATGTTGGTTCAAACTGTTTCTCAAATCATATTAGCTCTATGAACAATTGGATTTCTCCATCAGCCTGAGACGAAGCTGGCTGTAATTCATCCTAAAGAGCAAAGCTGAGCGTGGCTGTTTGTGGTGAAAGGCTCTGCCTGACCCGGGCAGGAAGGGGTTTGGCACATCCATGCTGGTTGAGCAGCTGCGTTGGTAACTCCGGTGGGGCAGAGGGAGCTCCCTCTTCTTCCCAACCCTGCGCTACCTGGCTCATGGGTTGTGGACACTGAGCTCAGCTCCTGCCCAGATTTGTCTTTGTCCACACCTTATTCCTATGAGAATAGCTTAAGCATTAAATACCCCTGTGCCAAAGGACTGGGGGGGGGTGGGGGGTGTGTGTTATAGTCTTTTGTAATTGAAACCTCATTTGAGATTCCCATCAGGAGAAATAATTTTAGGTAGAGGTCAAGCAGCTCTAACTGATAAGGAGTTTGCACAAACCAGGTTATGAGGGCTTATGTGAAAGTCAAATAGAGAAGAACTATGTAAAAAGCTCGGTGGCTCCAGGTAACTCTGAGTTAGGATGTGTGTCCAAACCCAGCAAATGCAGGGCTGCAGGGAGGGGATGTCTTAAACTTATCTGGGCTGAAATGCCTCAAATGCCTCTCCTGGAAGCTGATCTGCTGGTGCCTGTGCAGGTCAGGGCCATGTCTGGGGAGCATTTTGGTACCCAGCCTTGTGCATCCCTGATCGGGGTGTCCCTGTATTGAGGAACAGCTTAAGCAGCTGATCCTGAAACCCCCGCACAACCGGCTGGGAGAGCGCTTGCCTGCTGTTTTGCTCTGTTTTATGTAATATCACATGTGTGCGTGGATGGCACTTTGCAGGAACAGTGCAGGAAGGCTCAGGCTGATGCCCTGGTGAGCAGATGTGTGAGACAGGCAGCGTAACGAGGGGAGACAGCCCTTCCCAGGGGAGCAAAGGCAGGCTGGCATCCTAGGAGCAGGGCAGTGCTCCCTGGGAGCTGCTCTGAGTCTGGCTTCACCTTTGATACCCATCAGTGCAGCAGCATCCACAGCATCCCGGGGAAGGGCTTGGCTGTGGGGTGATGGAGCTGGGGCAGTCCAGGCTGGTGGGTACCACAGTGCTGGCACTGAAAGACCTTCCCTGTCTGGAGGTGTCGGTTGGGTCTGGTGCTTTATTTGCCTTACTACAAGAGAGGTTTGGTCTCCTTCCTGGCCGTGCTCTGCTGGGAAGAGCCACTGATATCCCAGGGCTTGAATCCATCACTGGACATCGCTGTGTCCAGCTAAACAAACTGGCCAACTTCCCTTTCCATCTGTAACCCACTTGGGTGATGATGGAGGCTGGTGGGAGCAAGGAGGGAATGGCATCTCCCCTGAGGCTGCTCCAGGGTCCACCGGCTTCCATGCAAGGAGTGAATTCTGGGAATAAGGAGAAGCTGCAGCCTTTCCCAGGAGCCACTGGAGCTGAGGATCCCCACGCTTCTTGTCTTCCTAACTTTGGCTGTATGCTGTGATAGAGTTTCAGCTGTTTTTCCTTGAGACTACTCAACAGCTTAGATGCTCTCCCTCTGTTAATCAGCCTAACTTCTTTCTTATTTTATCCCAGGACTTTCCAGTTATTCTCCCTTGTAGTTCCTTAAATAAATCCTCCCTTCTCTTGGTGTTTACTCCTTCCAGCTATTCCAGCCTGCCACAATGGTCCAGCACAGCCCACAGTCCTCCCCTTCCCCTTTTTCCTTTGTCCCTCCATGGGACCAAAGCTGCGTCTGGGGCTGCTGCAGAGGTGCCGTCCCCTTCCTGCTCTGCATCTCCCACCATGTGATCCTGTGGTACTGCCTTTCTGGTCTCAAACCTCATTGCTTTGCTGGCTGGTGACCCCTGGAAGGTGGTTTTGCTGCCTGCTGCTGCTTCCCTCTTGTCCCTGTGGCTGGTCCTTCCCTCAGCCGGCATTAACGGCTGTGACGGAGGCATCTCATGGTTGGTAAATAAGTGTAAGGATGATTTCCACAGCTGTGTTCATGGTCATTGGCAGTGCCCTTGGCTCCTGTTCCTGACTCGTTTGCACATTCCTGGCTTGGATAGAACAGTTTGGACTCATTTTTTTCCAGTAGGATGGGTGGTTATTGGAAGCTTGACTGAAGCTCAGGGGTGATGTTGCCGTTTCAGCTGCACTGACTACACCGATTGCCGTGTGCGCTTGAAAAGAACCCGGGTCTTGACATTTCTCAGCTGCTTTTCCATCCTCACACACCTTTAGCTGTCAGCTTTGGAGTGGCGGTGAGAGGATCTCAGTGTAAGCAGCAGGGCCATTGTGTGCCCTGGCTTTTCTGTGCGGGGGGTGCCAGCTGCTGCTTGAGATGGGGACTTTGCAGCATCTTCTTCCTCTTTGTTTCTTTGTCCCTAACGTACTCTCTGACCCGTTAGGTAACTTGATCTGGTTTCAGCATGGACATTGCCTGGCTATGGCGGGACTCAGCATGGCCAAGCTTTGCTCCAGCATCGCTCATCACCCCAGCAGCCATCGGGCAGCCAGGAGGCTTGAACCGGCGCATCCCTGGCTGAGCCACCACCGCTGGGGCTCCCTGAGTGCTGGCACCAGGCTCCTGCCTTGGCATTGCAGCTTCCCCAGGCCAGGCAGGAGCCGTCGCTCTGCCTGCAGCAGATCCTGAGCTGCGGCAGCATCTTAAACCAAGCCCCTTGCCCGGCGCTGCCGCACACTGACATTGCTAATTAGGTCAGCGGCTCCCGGTGCACTGGAAGTGCTGTGTTCGGGGGGGCACGGGGGAGTTATTTGAGGTTTCTCCAGCCTAGAAACCCAGAAAAAGGTTTCTGGAGCTGTTGGGTGGCTCCGACACGTGCTCCGGCTTCTGGCATGGCCGTGACCACTGCGAGCACAGCCCCGGCTGGCTCCTGCCCCTCGGGTGCTCAGGTCATGAATGGGGTTTCGTTTCCTCCTTTAAACTGGGGGTTTTATCTAAATGAAGCTGAAAATCTGCATTTGAAGTTGGTTGTTAGACAGCCTATAGCACGGTCTGAATTTAAAAGCAGGGCTTGAGCGGTACCTGCTTGCTGGTGAGGTCTTGGAGAAGATGCTGCTGAGCCACGGAGCCTGAAGCCATCAGCAGGGAGGCACCTTCCTTACACTGCTTGTCAGGTTGTGCCAAGCTGAGAAATGTGGGGGTTTGGGGGTTCAAAATGCAGGATGGATCCAGATCCCCCCTGCATGCCAGGGATAAAGGAGACCTGAGGAGCAGCAGTGAGCCCAGTGGGCACCAGGCTGCAGGGTAAAGCGCTGCTTGCTGGTTCAAGGCAGTGCTTCTCCTTAGCACAGGGTAGTGAGATCTTACACCGTGCTCTGCGTGTTGCATTTTTTCCCTGTGTATCTGGCACACTGAGCCAGGTTTTTATTTAAATTGCCTTTCTGTGCGTTATTTGAAAGCCCGTTGTCAGTTTGAGCAGATCCAAAATGAAAGCTGTCTCGTGACCGAGGAGTGTGGCTCGCCATTTTGTAATGTAATAACGTGTAAACCAGGCTTGAATAAATCAATGGCACATCAAGCGTGTTTCCATGAGGTATATAAAGTGCTGAGAATACTAAGTTTAGAGCACAGGCTCTCTGCTTGCAATCGACATGTTCTAACTGGCTGCAGCCATTAAGACAAGCTTGTCTGTAGTGAAATAATTAAAAGTATACTTGCGAACCAAGGTTGAAATTAGGGATGTAAATAAGGCTTTAATTTGCGTATGTAAATCACGATTAAAAACCTAACGTTGCTAAGATGAGGGAGAATTTCCCCTGTGTTGATGTGCTGAGGACAAGAGCTGAGCCTTGCCCACTCGCTGTACCTGGGGCATTGCTGCTCAGGGGGTTGTTATCCTGAATCGTGGTGTGATGGTCCTTGTGCTCCTGAGCTCAATTAGCTGGAGGTGGACTCATTTCACTCCTCACCTTCTTGCTCTTGATGGCCCATTTAGGAAATTAAGCAAGATGAGTTTAGGGTGTCCAGGTCCGCATTGCTCCAGCGCTGCTATTGCAGGTGCTGTCCAGGTTGTGCGTTCCTTCCAGAAACCGGGCTCTGCAGGAGGGGGAGCATCATCCCACCACTTCCCTCTGGAGAGAAGGGAAGGGGACTTCTTCAGGAGCTACCTGTGGTGCAGGCATGTGGGGACAGTGGGGTTTGGTCCGTCCCAAGCATACCGAACTGCGATGGAGGGGTTGGGGCACTGGACCCTGAGGGAGCTGCAGCTCTTTGGGCTGGCGCTGGAGCATCCTTCTCTCCTGGCTCCCATCACCACTGCTGACGCTTCTGGGCTCTGTCCTTGTACTATTCCCGGGGCTAATAATACCCGGGAGGAGGCGGTGTGCTGGGTCCTGAGCCCACTCCAGGGAATGATGCTTTCCCTGCTCGTATCCTCCCACAGCCGCCTGCTCCCACCCGCCAACATGTGCCCGGGGCTGCTGCCGCCTCTTCCCTGCACCGTGCTGGCCCCGGTGCCTCTGTGCCTGCTGCCTTTCCCAGTGCCCTCCCCTTTGTCCCTGCCAGTCCCCTTCCAGCTCAACTCTCCCTGCAGCTTTGCTTGAGGATGATGCAGATACCTCCGTTATTTCTGCTTGTGCACCCAGTCCCGTCAGCGCAGTCACCGTCATTTATTTCTGTTCCTAAGTGCAGGTATTTGCACTGGATTTTTTCATTTGAGGAAAAAATTTACTCCTTGAAACAGGAGTTTTTAACCCATTTCTCAGTTTCCCCGCCCATGTTGATGTATGTGGGGAGACCCAAAACCCGCTGGCTGCAGCACAAGTTCCACATGCGGTTTGCTCTTGGGAGGATGCTCTGAGCAGGGTTGGAGCAGCAGAAGGTCCAGCTCTGAAATAAAGCCCCCTTTGAAGTCTGGGATGTCACTTAATCTCACTGCTTTTGTTGAGGTTTGTTCCAGTTTATGTGCCTGCTAATAAATATTGTAAGAAGCTAAAAATAACTGTTAAACATGAAGGAAGAGCTAAAGCTGCTTTGGACCCTGAATTTCCAGTTAATTCCCTTCTTGGAAAAGCTCAGACTTCCTGAAACAGGTTTAGCACTGCCTGGGCTGTGTGGTTGGTTGTGGCTTCTCAGTGTGGTGCTGCTGTCCTGGGGAAGAGCTGGTGGCAAGCAGCGTTGGAGGGCAGGACAGCGATGAGTGAGGGAGATGCTCCTCTTAGAGGCTCAGTGGCTGCTCTCACAGTGCCACAAGGGTGGAAGCTCCTTGCAGAGGATCTGGGTGCATCCCAAGAGTATTGAGGGAGGAGAAAGTGGCTGGGTCAGGGAGCTGGGGACATTTCGTGCCCTCTGTGCTCAGGGATGCTGACGGTGGGGCTGAGCCCTGCGGTACTGGGCATTGCTCTGAAGCCCTCCCATGCGCCACGTTTGCATCGCACGGGTCAGCCTGTGTGGCTGAGTTATCCCAGCCCCTTGTGCTGCCTCCATGCTCCACACGGCGCTGGCAAAGCCTCTGTGGCACAGCCGTGCTGGCACAAGTCACGTCGGTGGAGCCGGAGCCTGTGCCAGCAGAGGAGCCTCCCGCTGCTGCAGGCACTGGCAGGGGCCCGGTGTCTGCACAGCCCCGGGGTGCAGCGTCAAGGAACGGCTGCTCCGGTGGCCCTGTGCTGCTTGTGGCCGGGCACGGAGGTGCTGTGCCAGGATGCAGCCCTGCCCTGGCACTGTCCTGGTGTCCCCAGCACCGCTCACCGTGTGGCTGAGTGGTCACAGTCAGTTCAGTGTTGGTGATGGCTGCGCCTTGGAGGGGTCCAGTGCTGTCCCCCTGTGGTCCCCAGCTCTCAGCAGCGCGG
>JAVHNF010044454.1:6169-19660 GCA_034783455.1 Micropsitta finschii
CCGATCTCTCCCACCATGCCAACAGCCCCCCATTTCACCAGGTTCCATCGTGAATCCCTCTCTCAGCTCCTTCATCATCCAGGAGCTGAAACCATCAACGCTGTACAAAGTGCACATCATGGCATCCACGGCTGCTGGTGGCACCAATGGCACCAGCCTGACCCTGGTGACCACAGTGCTAGGTGAGGGGTGCAGGGACAGAGCCCAGGTCCTGTCCCAGCTTCGTGGCACAGCATGGCCAGAGGTGCCCCTCTCAGCTCCTCCTGTGACCTTGTCCCTGCCCGCCTTCCAGATGATGCTGAAATCCAGTTCCTCTTCCTGACCCTTGGGCTGGTCTTTGTCCTGCTCATCCTTTTGCTCATCTGCTTCCAGAAGAACGGGCGGTGAGTACTGAGAGCTGCCATGGGCTGGATCAGCCCCGCACTGGGCATCCCTGTGCCCGGTCCTTGCCCTGGAGGGACAGGGTGGATGTAAGGAGCAGCAGCATCCCTCCATGAGCTTGGCAGCACTGAAGCCAGCCACAGGGCCATCAGTTCCAGGCCCTCCAATGATCCCCTGGTCCTGTGGTCCCCAGGGTGAAGCAGCAATTCTGGCCCAGCGTCCCCGACCCCGCCAACAGCAGCCTGGGCAAGTGGGCTCCAGCGGAGCTGCAGCAGGTGAGACCTGGGCAGCTGCTGCCCCTGTGCCCTGCTCCCCACCGGGCACTGCTTGAGGGGAATAGGGGGGCAGAGGAGGGGCTGCAGCCTGCGAACAGGCTCTGACCGTGCACCCTCTGTGCCGCAGGAGCCTCTGCAGGTGCCCGGTGTGAAGGAGCCCGGCCCCGCCACCATTTCTACCGTCACGGTGCTGGAAAGGGCGGCGGGGAAGCCCCCATGTGTCTCGGAGCCCTCCATCCCCTGCACCGTGCCGCAGGAGAGCCGGGGCAGCCCGGGCCGGGGCTGGTCAGCAGCGGAGCCGTGCCGGGACCCGGGCGGGAGCGGGGAGCCCGTGCAGTACGCGCGGGTGATGGGCAGCGGGTACAAGGGGCAGCAGCACGGCCCACCCCGTCTCTACCTGCGCTCCAGCTCCACGCAGCCGCTGCTCCTCGACCCCAGCCCCAGCCCGCTGCCCTACGAGAACCTGTGGCTGGGCTGCCCGGGGGACGGCGGCTGCCCCGAGGAGCTGCCCGCCACCTTCCCGCTGCTGCAGGGGCTCCGCATCGGCGGCGCCGAGGAGCTGCCCGACTGCCGGGAGCTTTAGTGCCGGGGGCCGGGGCTGCACAGGGGGACAGGGGGCCCGGCTCGCTCCGCCCCTGCTGTGCGCGTCCCCTCCTGTCCCCTTCCCTGCTGCAATAAACGGGACGCGCTGAGAACGGCCCCGAGCATCCCTGCAACGCTGCGAGCAGGATCGGCCCCGGGGCGCGGAGCCTCCGCCGGGACTCGGGGGTGCCCGATCCGCCTGCCCCGCCCATCGACGCGCTCGGCGCTCGGCTCCTTCGCTCTGGCTCGGCGTTCGGCCGTGACGCCTGGGCAAGATGGCGGTGACCACTGCGGCGGGCCCGTGACGGGAGGGCCATGCTGGCGCTGCGGACGGTGCTGGGCCGCTGCCTGGCGGGGCCGGGCCGCGGCGGGGCCGGTGAGGGTTGAGGGGAGCCCGCTGGGAGCGGGGGAAGAGGAGGCCGGGGACGGGAGGGAAGGGGCTGTGTCGGGGTGGCCTAGGATGGAGGGGAAGGAGCCTGAGGCAGCCCTGAGAGGAGGGGGGAGGCTGTGAGCAGGTACGACTGGAGGAGCCGGGCCGAGGGCCGGGAGCTGCCCACTGACCCTGCCCGGTACAGCGGGGACCTGCCGGAGCAGCCCAGGCAGCCCTAAGGCTGCAGATCCCGAAGGTGAAGCTGCTGCGGGCTGGAACCCTGCGGGGCTTCCGTTCATGCTGGGACTGCACCGAGAGCCCGGGGTGGCGTGCGGAGCCCTGCGCTTAGTGCCTGTGCTGGCAGCCTGCACCCAGCGCTGGTGCCCTGCGGGTCCAGCGCTGCACTCCTGGGCCTGTCGGCCTGTCCCATTTGAAGGCAGGTCCTTGTGCTGGCAACGTCTGTACTCGAAAACACGTTGGAGGCACAGGAGCAGGCATTGATTCCAGGAGCCTTGAAGGAGCAGTTGGAGGAGTTTGTCCTTGGAAGGTCAAAGAACGTCTCAGTTCAGGCTGTGGATGAGTATTCTCACCCGTAACGAGCTGTGCTGCTCAAAGGTTGTCTCTAGGTCTCGCTGCCTCTACGCTCTGCCATTGGGGTCGTCCAGAGCAGCCTCTAACTCACACAAGGAATTACTTGTTTTAGTTCATCAGTTTAAACCCTTCACATGGACACTGTAGCTGGGAAGCCCTGAAGCTCTGCTTGGTGTCTGTAATCTCTTCCTGCTGCTCTGTTCTCATTTGGGTTCAGATCACCCAGAAGCAGCACAGCTTCACCCGTTTCTGTTAGCACCCATGTGAGAACCGCACAGAACTGTTCACACTCCTTTGAGACAAAAGACCTGGCTGGCCACTGATCTCCTTGGTGTCTTAAATACTCTGACCACTTTTCCAGTACAGACTGAGTGGTATTTAATGTGTGCATGCCTTAAAAAAGCGTATGAGTCTGATCAATCTTTGTTTTCTCCCATCAAGCTTGCAGCCCCCTTATTCAGACAGCCAGATGGTACGCCAGACCTGTGAGAAAAAGAAGGAAAGGTATGTCAAGATTAGAAGTTAGCCAAAATTCAGTAGCTCATAATGTGTGGGAAATCGGTACTTGCCATTAGCAAGAGATCACTGATCTCAGTGGACTGTACACCAGGTTGTAAATCCAGGGTGCTGAAGGCAAGAGGTTGCACCCAATTTTATTCACTCAATTCCTTCCATCTCAGCTCGATCTCTTAAGTTCTTCCTTCTTATTTGGAGCATACAGTCTCATTTCTTTGCAACTTGTTTCCTCTGATCTAGCTTGCAGGTATGTTCAGAGCTCAGACTGTGTACTGCTCTTTCCCCAATGTTCATCTTTTCTTTGTAGATATCCCCAGCCATTTGGATGACCTTCCTCCCACAATGCTGAAGAAAGGTTATACCGATGTCCCGATAATAAATAGGTATGATACAGGGAGAGGGAGGGTCTGTTCTCTTCAGAGATTCGTATCTTACACAGGCACAACCACACTATGTGGAAGCTGTCACCTGCTTGGTAATTAATCAGTGCTCTGTGATCACTGGTTTGCAATTTAGCACAGAAATTGCAGAGTCATTTTGAAAGTCGAATTTGCAAAAGCAGTCACTGATGATGGTTGTTTGAGGGGGGTTGTTTTCTTAATGCAAGATTAAGTGCTGGTTGCCCACATCTTCTGTGGACTTTGTAGAGCATAGAAAAGGGAAATAATATTGAAATACTAGAAATAATTTTCTTAGAAATACTCTGTGCCTGCCTTGAACCCAGGTGCTGGAGAGTGTGTGGTGAAACAGCTCAAAAGGAGTGGCCGCTGCTGAAATCTGGACCTGGAGATGAGAGGGTTTAAGCTTCAATTCCAGCTCTGCTCATGAGTGGTGCAGGGAGAGCCCCCAGTGGCGTTTCTGAGACTTTCACACATCTTCGAAGGAGCTGGTCTTATTTTGCCCTCGTGTGCTTACTTGTGGTTAATCTTCAGCACCCATTTTGCACGTCAGGTTTCTGGAACTGATAAGACTTCATCAGTATTTGAAATAACTGTGCTTCCCCCAGCAGCAAAACTCTTCCATGTTCAGTAATCCACACTGTGGTTTTCCCTAGGAATGCAAGAACCAGTTTATACCTGACAGGTTTGGGAGGGGAGGAGAGTTGCTGTACATGTGCAAAGTAAATTAAGGTTGAAAAAAGATAACATGTTCTGAAAAACTAAGCTCATTTCTGTAGTTAAATATGTTTCCTTTCTAGCTTATAAACTAATCTGTAATCTTCTTGCAGTGTGGATGATGTAGTGAAAAGGCTGTTGTCACTGGAAATGGCAAGCCAGGTTAGTTCCATTCTCCTTCCATCAAAACATGTGGCAGATCCAGTGAGCACATTTGTGTAAGACCTGTCTATATTGTTAAATGCCCTTCACTTTTAAGTGTTGCTCAGTGACTGCAAATCTGGGGCTATTAAATATGTGAGAGTGAAAAGTTTTATATGCTCCTAAAATTGATCATGCAGTCTTTATGATAATAATTACATACTAAAATTAGAAGAAAATATAAGGCTATCACAGGGGAGATGAGCTGTGTTACATTACTGCTGAGGCCTGTGCCCTAGAAACCAGGGCACTGGGCAGCAGATGTGCTTCAGACTACTTTTTGTATGCCCAGAAAACAAAGTAAGTGAACTGTAAGGCAGCAGAAAGATCTTGCCATTTCTTGCTGCTTAGCACATAAGCTTAAAAAGATGCAAAAAGTAAAGGCTGCTGCCATGTGAGCTCAGCCCCAGTTCTCTCCCACACTTTTGAGAGCAGCAGGGCCTCTTCAACACCCTCCCTCTGTAGTCTTGGGATGAAGGGTGTGCCTGGACTCTTGGTTTGAACAATGGCAGTTGTGTGTTCTGCTGAGATCTTTTTGTGCTGCTTTGCTGCTGTACTCTGTCCTGCAAGCAGCAGGGCCTTTTTTTGCAGCACTTCTTTCAAGCTTTGTGATGGACACTGAGTAAAGCTATTAACTACAAAGCCTTTATCTGGGCATTCGGGAAGAGAGCTGGGGTGTCTCAGACCTTTAGTGCTCCTGAGAAAGTGACAGTCTCTTTGCTGTTATCTACAGAAGGAGAAGATGAAAATAAAGACACAGCAGCTGGTGGAGAAGGTCAGGAGGTCTCCCAATGACAATGGCTCTTCTGAGGTGCAAGGTAAGTTAGAAAAGCAGGAGGATATTGTTGGCAGATATATCTCTGCTTTTATTCAGCTATTCCCACCCCAGCACTTCAAGTTTCCTTCAGGAGAGCACCTGCAGTATGCCCTGGAGCTTCAGGGTTGGGGAACATTGTGGAAGCAGTGCATGTGCTTGTTGGCAGATGTCTGCTAGGGCACCTTCCAAATTCCTGCTCTGTATCCACCCTCCAGGGGTGGCAAGTGCATTATCCTGCTTGAAGTGCTTATGTGACACAAAGCATTGCGCTTCATTACCAAAATGAACGACTAGATTTAGCCATGGAACCCAAATTTCCCTCTGCATCAGAGAACTCTGGCTGCCTGTGGAGTAATGGAGGCCACACTGCCTTTGACCAAGATGCACTCCTTTATCATCCTTCAGCTCCTCAGGATGCCAATGGCCTCTTAATCCAATGCCTGAAATCGCAAAGAGCTGGCTGCTGCTTTTTAGAAAGAGCCTTTAGTTTGTGTCTCTTCCTTCAAGCCAAGTGAAGTGAATGTAAAGTCACCAGTAATTAAGTGAGCGCAAGAGGCAGTTTACAGATGAAGTTGTGTGAGCCATTGTTAAGCTTTTATCCTCTAATTAAGCATCTTCATAATAGTAATAGTTCTGACTTGGGTTGAGTAGGTTGTTATTTTGTGGTTTGTTTTGCTCTCGCTTGGAGGGCTGTGTAGTGATATTTGCTGTGGTGCAGTGGGTCCTCAGCTGGCAATTTGGAGGCAATGCAGATGACACTGTCTCACCCCAGAAAGCTGGTGCTGCTCTCACACGGCTTGTTACATCTGTTCTTTACAGTTGCTGTGTTGACTGCCAAGATACGCACTTACGAGGAGCATCTTCAGAAGCATCCCAAGGTAACTGTCAGAAGTCTGAGCCCACACGTCTGAGCCAGCAGCTGCTCAGGTTGTTTTCTCAGTTCAGGAACAAAAGGATTTTAATTCTGGGGATTGTGGCTTTCCTAAGGTTATAAAATAGTTATAAATGTTCTCTGGTGCCAGGCTGGGAAGCTGCTGGCTCAGTCACAGCTACATGCTCACCAACTGGGATGCAGAGCTTCTTCTTTTTTGTCTCTGGATTGGTGGAGACAGCTGAGCAGATATCGTTGAATGGAGTTTTGCTAAATTTATCCTTGCTGCAGGTGTGGCTTCGCTGCTTAGTTTTCAGTGTAATTAATGTTCTCACTTCAGCATCTGTATTCTCTCTAGCCTATTTCCTGCCTGATTCACTTTCTTGAAAATGTTCTTATTAGCTGCTTGAGCTTCTCTTGGTAAAAATCTAGCATACATTCAGGAGTGGTAGAAGAGCAGTTCACTGTGGCTACATAAAAAGAGCAATCTTCCTTTTTTGAATACAGAATTTTGCATTTAGCTGCAAGATGTTGTCTGTGTAATGTTTTACTTGTGTATGTCTCAGGTAGAGAACTGTATTTCTTAAAAGAAAATATTTAATAAGGAGCATAAACATTTTTCAGATAAGAAAGGCAAAAAAAATCTCCTTGACTCATTTGGTACTCTCTTTCCATTCTTTTAGATTATTTCCTTTCCTTCCATATTTTCATGATATTTTTTTTTCTTCATAATATTTTCTTATTTGGTTATTTTTCTATCCTTGCAAGGGGAAGACTTTCCTAAGTCTTTATAACCTAAGCATTGGATGGGATAGATAGATCAGAATGATTTAGTTTGATAATTTGAAAACATATTCACGAATTGAAACTCCCAAACCATCTTGATTCCAAAAAAGGAATAAATTTAGAAAACTTCACATTGCACTTTTGTCAAGTACTGTCCTTTCCCAATAAGTTTTTTGTTTGAGAAAAGAGCATTTGCCAGTTAGGAGATATTGAAACTGCTGACACATAATGTTTGTTGGGGCTCAGATCTTTGATGATGCTTTAGTGTTTGCTACTTTTGTACAACTTGCCCTGATACTGTAATTCTAAACAACATAGTATAGTGAACAGAATAAGAATCAATTTAAGTGTGTTCACCTGCATCTATCTTCTAATTTTGCACATAAAGGAGTCATTTAACCTCTGTACATATTCCTGCACTGTTAAAGTAAAGATTATATTCAGGATTTTTGTACAATGAAATGTTCATAGAAGTACATTCTGTATTGGTGATCAGACCATGTGTTCTTAAGTCTCTTTTTTAACAAGCTTTAAACAGCTTTCAGTATTGCCTAGTTAAAATTTTCAAAGCAGTATATTCTCACTTTCAGTGAAAAACCTTTTTCTTTGCAAATATTAACAAAACACTCACTGTTTATCTTCAAAATTTCTAGGGTAGTTCATGAACTCTGTTCTTGTGACCTTGAAGACTCTGTTGGAGTTTTCATCGTTCCTTTTGCAAATTACTGCAAGGAATTGCAGTCCCAAAGCACTTATCTGGCTTGTGGCACTCATGTCAGGGGTGATTCAGTGAAAGCTTGAAGTGTGCCAACATTTTTTTTTTCTTTAATAAAAATAAAATCATGTTTCTGCTATTATAAAACATGGTTGGGTGCCACATTCTTCAGATCATTTCAGGTAACTTCAGTAAACATGCCACATTGCGTAAAGTGTAGACCTAGTTAACAAAACAGTTTACATGAGAGGGAATGCCCACCTTCAAAAAAAAAAACCAGCAAATTTAGAGAATATCCACATATCCTTCACATTACTCCATATGTCACACTTTTCACAACCTGGATCTTTGAAGCATGAACTAGAGTTTTATCATCCACAGGTTTCTTAGTAATTGGTTTTTCATCCTATGAGTAAGCTAATTCTTAATAGGTGTGCCTTAAAATATTTCTATTAGTCTTAGTCTCTACTAATATCCTAAATATACACTGTGCATATACAGTGTACAAGCACTGTACAAAACAGAGAAAAAAGAATAAGCATTTCCATAAGCTTGAGGATGTATCTACAATTTGTTCAGATTAAGAGTGTAAAACAAATCTGCTAATTGGTCTCAGTCATTGCATTTTAGATTGTATCGCAATGCAGGCTTGGAGCTCACAAACTAGGTTCCTCTTAGATGAAACTAAATCTGACACACCTCAGAAGCACACCAAATGCACTCTTGGCAGTAAAGAATATTCATCTCTCAGGACGAGAAAACAGTTAATCTGAAGAACCCTTCCTGAAAAGCAGATGTTGAATATTGCCACCTTTTTTTTTTTTTTGCTCTATAAATCTTTTTCTTAATAGCCAAACTAAACTCTAATGTGGACTTATCCTGAGATTTTTGTTTTCTTCTCCTTCTGTTCCTTTGGCCCAGTCCCTTAACATCTGAGGAATAGTCTCTTTGTTACATAACCTGTAAACTGTATCCAAGCATAAAGTAATTTCTGGGCCCACTGATGGCTAGGAGACTGAATGTGCCTTTCAGACTCAATAGAGCTCAATAGAGTAGCTTGTGTACAACCTGTAACTTGGCTAGTCCATCAACCCATGTATTTCTAGTGATCACTCAAGCAGGGTATATGTAACTCTTTGTTTACCTACCAAACATAATCAGTATTCCTCCCAGATGGGTGGATGGTCAACATAATGAAACTATTTTGAGGAGAGTTAGCAGTAGTACAAAACTGCATCTGTACTATTTTCCAATAACGCTATTATTAAGCTCATGTCACTTTTACTGTTTCCACAACTTTTCCTGTTTGTGACAATGTAGAAAAAGAAGGGGGCAAAATGTATTGCAGGAGTTGATGGGAAGCTGTGTCATATGGTAAGCAACATTAGCAGTAGCCCAGTTTCTCATTTGAGAAGTTGTATTGTATTGCATTAATTCCTTAAATTTTCTGTCATCTTGTACTCTTTCCATTTCTCTTGTGTTTTTGTAGAGGGATATTTTCTTTGGTTGGTTATGATTTTGTTTGTCTCCTATTTCTTTTTTTTTTTTTGAGGGATTTTTTGTTTTTCCTGATACAAAATTGAAATGCATTGAAAACTTCCACTTTTTGTGGTGAATAAAATTCTTGCATTTGAAGAAGTCTATTCACAAGTACTATCGAAATACTGTATTATATAATACCTATGGTTATGCATTAATAACTAGTATTTAATAATAATAATGATTATGCCGTCTACCTAAGAAAGAATTGCTAAGAAGAAAATGCCTATCAGAACTTGAAAATTGTCTTATAGTTTCAGTGAAGCTTATGAGAAAGAAAATGAAATATATTTACTTTAACAAGTGGTGAAAACTCATTGCTATTCTTACTAATTTTAAAAGTACACAGCACAAAGCTACAGTTTTTGAATTCCCGTGAACTGTAGGTGTAAATGTTTGTGACACCCCCAGAGAGTTTGTCAGTCTGTAGTTCACTCCATATGATTAAACATAATCAAATGTTGCCCTTTTTGAAGATACTAGAGAGCATTGTTTAATGTATGAACTACTTTCTCTAAATTATCCATCAGCATGGAAAAAAGGAATAAGGAAGTTTGAACTAAAGGAAGGAGAAGAAACGCAGAAAGTCTGTGGTTAGATAGTGTTTATGCAATTTCATTTATGCAAAATATTAACAGCATCCAATTGGCCTTTGTATTAATATGCATTTAAGGTTTTGTAGAAAATAATTCCTGCTTTCATTGCTGATGTGATCAGTGGATTGCAGGAAGTGATGCAAAAGGACCAAGGGTGCTGGAAGCTTTGTTGTACATGTCTTCCAGGTCTTCCTTCATGGCCTTGAGTTTCCTACAAGTGCAAGAACAAGGATAAGGAAAAGATACAAACATAATGACACTGCAGTATTATTTGGTCTATAAGGCAGATGGATCTGTAATTGTATCGGATCTATAAAAATGTAGGTAAAAGACCTTTGAAGAATTTCATACTTAAGAAGGCTTTTATCTGACACCTAATATTAAGTTCTTTTTTTGCTATAGTTCGCATACTCCATGAAAGTCGTCATTGCATTCGGTTACACTTTCATGGAAATGAGTAGTGTAGCTAACTTCCTATTGTTTGCCTTCTTCTAGGATCTTCTGTAGGAGACTTTTGGTTCATATGGGTCTAGCTTTCTGTGTTGTCCCAGTCCAGGTGCAATTGAAAGCAACTGCAAATTTTATATCTGAAAGCAGGTATAACATGCCTTTTTGTGTCCTGATACACAGATAAACCCCCCCTTTTCTCCATTTTCGCTATCTTTGCATTCACATTTCTCCTGTACCACAAAAGGTGGTTCTGAGACGGGATGAACCAACCAAACAAAAGCGGTTGTTTTGTTGGTGTTTTTTCTGTGTTTGTTTGTTTGTTTGGTTTTTTTATCATTAAAAATACTGATATTTCATGAAGTTGAATTTTTCAACCACACATCATAGAGAGATTTACACTGATACCAGTTCAGTTAGTTAATTCAACCATCAATGGAATCCTGAAGCATCAAGAAAATAATTGAATATATTTGGAGGCTACTGTTCCTATTACAAAGGAAACTCTGAAATTTCACAGATAAATTTAAATTGAAATGTCTTTATCGATCTGGTTGCTAAAACATCTACTGAATTGACTGAATTTGTTCAGTTTAATTGACTGGTTGAATAAACAATACAAAAGAAATGAATAGCTGAAGAAAAACTACCTCCAAGCAAACCTTTCAGTGCCAAAAATAGCCAAGTGCAAGATAAGAAGAGCCATGCACAAAAGACATCAAAGGAACTATTGCAAGAGAAAGAAGAATAAGTCTCCAAGAAGATATATTTTTCTAGATTATAACCAAGAGATAGAAAATAATTCTGTGAGGTGAATGAAAATTCTCCAATATTAAAAGCTTTCCTCTTTAAATATATATTTTAGTTTTTGTTTGTTTTTTTTTTCTTTTAGTTTAATTGTTTTTCTACCTTTCTTAACACAGATTTACAAAGTTAATAACAGCCAGATCAAAGCTCTACTGGATCATTTGGGAATGACTGAATTTTACCCTGCTGTTGCAGGGGGGTTGGACTAGATGATCTTTTGAGGTCCCTTCCAACCCTTGGGATTCTGTGATTGGGATTCTGTGACTGAAGACTTGGCTCTAGCTTGTACTGCCCTTGTGATGGCAGAGTTATGGAATTGCCCCCAGTGCAGGTAATAGATTGGTGCATAATGTTTCAAGGCTGCAGGCAGAAGGAAAGGTGGCTGCAGGCCTGTAGCTGAATATCAAACAAGATCATCATTTGTGGAGAATGGGATTTCTTATGGCAACATACTGGTGGGCAGGAAGGAGAAGAAATTACAGTTTAACAACAGTGATGAGAGAAAAAAAGTAAAAAATGCAGGGACCAGTTTTGAAATATGAATTAATCTTCCAGTAATATTAATTGGTAGTGTTATATGTCATGTTGAGAGTGGATACAAATACTATATTCAAACGAAACTTTTCCTCATCTTATGTTTAGGAGAAAGTGTCACTCTCCCATCATAAATTACCAAAGATTTTCTAAGGAACTTCTCAGCACATGAAAGCCTTGTGATATAAATTAATTGAGAGCTTGACCCTAAAAATTTGAAGAACCTCTAAAATACGATTTTCTAGTAACTTAGCTTGACATAGTTGAAGCAGCAGAATAATACTGAGAATGTTTTACTCTCCACATGCATATTGGAAGACATTTCCAGCCCTTTAACTTTTATTTGCTCTTTTTCACACCATAGAGCAGAGTGAAGCATATTAGCTAGTATTCATGGTAGAAAGCCTAATTTAGAATTCACAGCATTTGCTTGCAATATGTTTGATGCTTTAGTCAGGATAGAGGTGTCTAGAGATTAAATCTACAGCTGTTGGAACATTTTAGGATACTGGGTGAAAACAAGTTATTAAGTACAGCTTTAAAGTAGAATTGAACCTCTGAAGTGTAAGGCTTTCTTACTGTGGTGATCTAAATTTGCATATGAAACAAGTCAGGTAATAATTTAATTATAAAGATCTTCACCCAGCTCTGCATCAGTGCACCTTTGCAGCTGCACAGGGTTCCACTGGCTTCATGGTAGTTTGACTGAGGGTAATTTTGGAATCAAAAGGCAATTCTTTTAAAGATTTATTTTGTGTATCATAATTTAGACATTCTGTTGGGTTTGTGTCCACAAGGATGTAGGATGGCTGTAGTGGTAGACTCAGATGAAAAGATAGACTGGCCTAGAAGTTTTAGAAGAATAATTTTTTCCCTTAAATAATTGGCTGGTTTGAATTTTAGGATTTTTACTTGCTGCTTTTTCACCTAGAGACTTCCTCTGTCAAAAAAAAAAAAAAAAAAAAGCATCTTAGAACATCCTTTCAAAACATGTTTTTCTTGCACTCTAATACTTTTACATACATAGTAAAGGAAAGCCAAGCTTGACATTGGGAAATTTTTTTTCAGGCTTTCACTTTCAGATAAAATATGCATGAGATGCTTAAGCCTAAGAGGTAACTTGCTTTTTCACTGTGAATTGAATTTTCAGTGAATAATATGGTGAAAAATTCATGTTGTGAGATACTTGACTTGCATCATAAGATATTGACAGCCTATGCCTTGACTTTAACATCTCTTATAGTAAGCTGAAAACAAGATTAAAAAAGAACTAATTGGTGTATCTTCTTTATAGGAAGCATTCATTGCTTCTCATCTTAAAAAAAAAAATGTACAAAATGTAATATCTAAATAATTCTTTGACATTCATTCTAGACTGTTGAAAGTATAAAGAATATGACTATATTTTCATTTGATGAGAGATCAGCTATTTTCTCTTTTACTATGCTTTGTTTGAATACTTGAGTTGCAACAGCCTTACAAAGTAATTTTTCAACTTTACACAGAGTGCCATCTAATGGTGCTGTTGTCTCAAATGAGGGAATTAAAAAAAAAAAAAAAAAGTGTGGGTCATACTGAAGATTTCATTTTAAGTTGTAAATTAATTACATCACTACATTGGAATGTAGCCATTGATTTGTTCGGGTAGTAGAGCAGAACAGAGCTGAAGTGATGCAATCTTTATACTGTTTTCACATTGGATTAATCATCAGCATAAATTCTGCTATTTTTGTGAAACAATAAAACTATGAAAATTAACAGATGAACAGTGGTTGTACAATTACCTCATTGTCTTTTCCTTCATCCTCCTTTTCTCTTCTCTTGTAGGTTGCTCTTATTTTCTGCAGTTCTGAATGTTACTCAAATCTAATGCAGCAAAGTGTTTAATATTAAGCACGAACTTGAATTTCAGCTCCAAGAATCTGTATAACTGAAGCCACAGCATAATTTTAGAATTTAAACTGAATTTGCTTGATGAAACAGCTTGCATATACGTGGCACCTTTAAAATCTGGTATTAATGGTGACACATGACTTCAGCTGTTGCCTACAACAGCTATCTCATGAGTTACTTCAATTTTGCACAGATTCTCTTGGCTTGACCTCCAATCTCTTGTTAGTGCTTTTATTGACAGTAAATATTACATATACTAATGCCTGTGGTTAACATGTCAGGCTCACTTGACTGTGAGGAAAAATTTAGCTTGAAAAGCTTGTACTGTATAACATCTTGGCACATTATACTTCATTTACTTTTATTGCAGTCAGGGAGACCCGAATTCATCTCACAACTGATGCTGGCTTCAAAGGAAAAATGAACTGTTTTTAATAATGCAATTTATGTTGGTC
>JAVHNF010044466.1:15302-27931 GCA_034783455.1 Micropsitta finschii
AAATACTAATCCATAGGTCTAATATGTTCCAAAAATTGCTCATATAGTGATGCTTTTGATTTTGCATAGAGACAGAAATAATAGTGTGCATTAATTTCACGAAATTTAAACTTCAGTATTGTGCATAAAGCAAAAGGTAACATTTCAAGGTTTGCAATTTAACAAGGAAAATGTCTTCTTGACCCTTTTATAATTAAAAAGGGAGGACAAAAAAAGAAGTATTTGTAACTTTTGCATCTTCTCCATTAATCTTTGCTTTAGACTTTGACTCATAAACAAGCATAGTAGGGTCCTGAACCAGGATTAAAATGGAAGGTATTTTTTCAAAGCTGATAAAGAAAAGCACTTTTTCCTTTTTATTTTTTTTTTGTGTGTGTAAACGTCCTTAAAAAAAGAATAGAGTCATTCGTCTAAAAAAAATGTATTGACATTTTTATGGAGTTGATTTTGGAAAGATCTGATGTTTAATATTAAATTCAACATATGGTTGTGGTCAAATTGTGCTCCTACTGTGTAAAATGTATGAATAAGAACCTACTGCATTCTCCTGGCCAATATACAGAGAGAAGGTTGATTAATTTAACTACTATCCCTTAATCTCCTGCTTTGGCTTCTCTCCCATTTTGCAAGGGTTGATAAATCTTACATCCCCTGAGGAGTATTACAATTCCTAATAGTCTTACGCTATTAAGAAGAAGCAAGGCTCAACTGTACCAAAACATCCAGCACATGAAATTGTATAAATAATTTAGCTTTTCCAATTTAATTTTTTTACAGCTTTTCTTTCCAGACCATGGTAAGAGATGTTAGTTCAGTCAACTGTAAGTAAGAAAAAAAGTAAAAAAAGTAAAATGCCTTTCAGGGCAACTGTATGCAAAAGTAGGGCTGCTCTTTTCACCGTTCACAGCACTGTGTTAGGCTATCAAACCAATATCATACATATATTTGTCCCCCTTTTAAAAGAAATACGTATTTTGATTAGAGTGAATGTTCTTTTAGGACTACAGCTACTTTCACCATGGTATTGCATAGCTCAGAAGAGGAAAGTTAGCCACTGATTTCAGGATTGTAGGGTTCCCCGACACAGATTTTCTGTGCAACTGCTCGCAAATTACTCCATGCTTTCTGGTAGGCTCAGATGCACAGTTAAGCTTGTATATGAATGTAAGCTTGTACTTAAGTTGTATAAGTTCCTCTGCATCGGATCAGCCATGCCAGTTGTCTGTGCTCGTGCTCATAGCCCACAACAAATCCAGCTTACTTAGCTTAGAATGAAGGAAATTTAAGATAAATAGTATAGCCTTGCATTTGCTATAGGCTGAGTTAGTACAAGGACAGTCATTGTGTCTCAGATAATGCATATTGAACTGTTCAGCTGCAATATCTTTGTCATGTGACTGAGATTTATACCTCATTTGTAAACTACCTTGAAGGAGAAAGTTGAAAGGATAAATACATTTTTAAAAAAAAAGCAATGAAAAGGACTATAAAATTCTTAAAAACTGGGACTATAAGAACCATGAGAGTATTGAAGAGACACACTCTTCTCATACACGTTAAGACACAACATTACTTATTCCTCAATAGGGACACAATTTTTTTAGAGTACAGTGAAACCTGGCAAATTAGCTGATTGTTTTCTTATTAGCTATTATTCGTGATGAGCATTTTGCTTCAGTAAATATAAACATCCTTCACATAAGACTGAATCACCTGCAACAGGCTGAACCCTGTTGTCTTCATTCTAGTAAAACCTCTGCTGCAATTAGTGAGATTTTTGAAGGACTTTGAGGTTTCAGTTTTCCACATTTCCATAAAATCTTACTCTGATTTCAGTAACAGGTCAGACTGACTAAGGATATAAGACCAAGGCTTGATTAATTATTTATTATAATAATACTGCATTGAATTCTTTTCTATTATTCACAAATCTTTCTTCATGCATAGTAAAGTAAGTCCTATTCCATCTGAGGTAAGTAAATAGCATTACACCTGTGAGCAAAAGGGAACTTACAGAATTCAGGATGCACATTTGTAGGAGCAAATCTGCTAGTAAGTGACCATTCTGTGGTGTCTGGTGCAGAAGTCATCCTTGGAGTGGTTTTAGAGGACTTGGGATGGCTCCCTAAAATAAGATGTGAATGTGGTGTGCTCACTGGCTGTGAAGGTGTGGGCACGTGTCTTACTGGGTCCCCTTTTGCACCTCAAAACTTCAATCAGGGGGTGGGAAAGGGTGAAGAAGGTCTGAGTCTCAGGTCAGCAGCAGTTGTGTCCCATGAGACCCCATTGTGGTAGTGCTATAGCAAGATGTGGAGGTGCAAGGCTATGAGGACAAGAAGCTTCATGGTGAAGTTTGGTTTGTTTTGGCAGAAATTTTCTTGTGAGTGATGTTTGGTTAAATCTATGGCACTTTTCAATCAAATGAGGAGTAGCAAATTCTGTTGAATGTCTTGTGAAAGACATACTTTGAAAGCTCAGCCTTATGCAGTTTTATGGGGTTTAAGTGTATAATGCCCTCTGAGGGAAGAAAGAAATGTACCAAACCCATTGGTGCACTTTTGTTGAGACTCTCTTAACATCCAGGAATACACTGGGATACTGCAGAAGTTTATACATGAGAAATACTGTAGAAAAATGAGTCCAGCAGGTTAAAGTGGAAAACTTCAGTCCATCCTTTCACATTTGTTTTCAGATAAACCCAGAGGACTATCTATCAGATGGATCCAAAGGATCTGGTTCTAGCATTTGTACAGCCTGAGAGCATGGGGACAACTTCTGGTCAGGAATGACACAATCGAACTGGCCTGCCATTTGAGGGCCACCTTTTACAATGATTCTGGTCAAATTCTACCCACAGCAATTCAAAATCCCTCTGGGCACATCTCCATATGCATTTATTCTTAATCCTGCCTGGTTGGCTCAAACCCTTGCAGTTTTCCAGAGCCATGTGACTGTATATACAGGATCTACTGGGAGACCTCATGATTAACTTTGACCAAAAGCCTCATAAAGACTAACTTATCCCAGACCTCTCAAGGAAATTTTGCTTCCATGTTGTTTTCAGGTTTGTGCTTTCATAGCCAGAAAACAGAACACAAGATTCCCAATCCAAAGTGTCGAATAAAACCTGGATGTCATAGAATCATGGAATGGTTTGGATTGGAAAGGAACCTTAAAGATCACCTTGTTCCAACCAGTCTGCCACAGGCAGGGACACCTTCCACTAGACCAGGTTGCTTAAAGCCCCATCCAAGCTGGTTTTGAGCACTGACAGGGATGGAGCAGACACTGAGCAACCTGTTCCAGTGTTTCACCAGCCTCATAATGAAGAAATATCATCCTCTTGTTCCTTTAAAAAATACAGATGTATTTATGCCCCTATTCCTAGTTTCATGTGCATTGTATTTCATATGCTTGCTGTAATAACACCAGAAAAGACTTCATAAATGCACTAGTCAGTGGGGAATGCTATGCCTGCTTGTGATATTGCACATCTTTCCTCTAAGCCAGAAAATCTAAATGTAAAATGTAGTATTCAGAGGCACTGAGTGGGGCTTTTTGGTGCTCTCTAGAGGATGCTGGATTAATGAAACAATGAATGGATTAAAGTCATCGATAGAGTTAGTTTTTCCATCTGTGGCAGACATACAGTATGCTCTTGTTAACGTGCTTCATGCTAATAAACCACCCAAGTATAATTCATTTCAGTTTGCAGCTATAAATCAGAAAGCCTTTGTTATGTTCAGCTGTTATGACTGAGGGAGCATCAGGGTGTGGGGGCTGTTTATAAAATGTCAAGATAGGCTGCAGCACTTTGACCTCTCCCTGCAGTGTAAAGCATGTTGTGCTGTGGCTATCCACAGAGAAACATTGCATGGCTTGGTGCCCTGTTGAAAGTGAAAAGCCACCTTACCAACTGCTGTCATTTTTTGTCTTGCTGCGCTCTGCTGGGAAAGAGATGCAGAAATACTGCAGAAATGGTGTAATGCAAATGCAAGCACGCTTGCCAGCAGCCAAATTCTGCAGGTGCTGATGCTGCTGTTGTGCTTTGGGAGGTCTGGGACTGCATGTGCTTGACCTGGGCATGAACTGACCCCATGATAGAACAGAATTCAATATACTAGAATAGAATATTTCACCTGGAAGGAACTTACCATGGCCATCAGTCAACTGCCTGACCAATTCAGGGCTGCCTGACAAAAGATTAGAGTCAGTCTAAGAAACTCCCAGCTATAGGTGACTTTGCTTTAATCCTGACGTTTTGGTGGCATTAGACAGATCACTTCAGACCTGATTCAAGTCCCATTAAAGCTGATGAGGTGTTGTTTTTCCCCCTGACTTCAGTGGAAGCTCTCAGTCTATCTCTCAGCTCCCTCAGTCTATCTCTCAGCTCCCCGTCTCTGCCTAGATAGGATAAATTAGGATAAGCACACCTAACTCAAAAGAGGTGTTCTGAGGATTAATTAGTTAATACTTGTAGGGCATTTTGAGGATGAAAAATGCTGAATATTGGTATTATCACACCTGGCTGTGTTTCTCTGTGTGTTTGTGTTCAAAAGAATGCTATACTTCCACTGGTAAAACTTGCACATCAGATAAGCAGCTTGCCTATGTAAATAAATCCTCAGGCAAATAAAAATGCTCAAATAGCCCTCAGGCAACATGCAGGAAAGCAGAGGCAAAGGCAGAGGGCAGCAGAAGCAGGGGGAGATATGAAGAAAGAAAAGAATCAGCAGTGAGTGAGGGGGGAAATCTGTGAGAGGGAAAGTCTCTTTTTCTACATATGCATATGAATAAGCTTTACTGAATCACAGTCCACAGGCTGTGCACATGAAAATACAGCATTTCGAAATTCTTTTTATGTTATGATTTAGCCATGCTTTCTGCTTTATGGTGACACGACCTCACTGTTTTGAGATTTTTGGTGTACACTATAATGGCCTTTGTGTAGCAATGATTGTAACTCATATGTTAATTTTTGGCATTCCTCATATATTCATTCAGTCACTGGAATGTGCATAGTTTAAAACTAGCACATTGTAACTGAACAAACAGTGGATTAAATGTGCCTGTTTTGTCTTCTTTACTAAGCTAGGTGGGATCAAAGCTATCTGCTTCTGTGCCATAGTTTAATTATATTTTTATTCTGAGTGCCAACATTTTACAAAATGAAATGAAACAACAGGAGAAAATACAGCATCATTCAATTAGGCTTTAATCAGGTCTTGGAAGGATAAGCAACTGAAGCAGGTTTGTTAATTCAGTTGGTTTCAGCCCATTGTAAAACCAATACACATAGCTGTTATTTCAGAGATGATCAGCAATGGTCTGTCTGGACCAGCAACTGCAAAGTGGATAGCAGAACAGCATGCTTAGATGCCTACAAAGAGGTAGCTGCCACACTGCTAGTGACAGACAATTAACATAAGGACGAGGAAGTAGTGGCTGTGTGGGAATGAATTGTACATAGGCACAGCAGTAAATAATGGTCCCTATCTATGCAATTAACTGTGAACTGCAAGCAAGCAGTGAACAATGGCAATGCATATTACAGTTATTGCCTTTGTATTCTGTAATCTTGAGTACAGACACATTTCTCACCATTTCCTACTCACCCACATCATTCTAAACGTTTAGAAGGTGTGGACTGGATTTAGTTGTGAGAGAATTTTCATACCTGTACGGAGAAGGTTAGCCCATACCTGTTTAGAAATGACACTGTGAATATTACTTATAGGAATGTGCTCACTGTAATGATAGCCCTTAGCAACATTTTGCATCCTCAGGGTAAAAGCTCATTCACTGACTACAGGCAAAAGCTGTAAGGGAGTAAGGGAATAAAAAAAAGACAAAAGAAAACATCACCAAAAAGAAAAAAATAAAAAATAAAAAATGTGTGGAATCTGGTAGCTTCTGCTCCTCCTCTCTAAAATCTGAAGTGCTAGCAGGAAGTGCTGTAATAATTATTTCTTCTAACAGCTGGCACTTCAACCTTCCTTCACACCAGGGGAAGTCAGTACACAAGAGCTGCAAAGTGAGGTGGAGTCTCAGGGGAATTTTTGTTGCTGAGGATAGCACTTTCATGCCATGTTTGGGAAAGAAAAAAGATTAAAATGCAAACTGTTTCCTGCATGAACCACCTGTTTTTCTCAGGGGCTTTTTTTAAAGATGGACCTTGATTGGAGGGGTGTCGGGTTGCAGAGTTTTTTACATGGGCTTTCCTCTCTTCTCCTTGTCTCCCCCACTCCTGGATGCTCCTTCTCACACCATGGATGGTTCTTCTCACCCCACATCTCCTCACTAGTTCTGCCAGTGCTAAGGTTTGTAGGGACTTGTGTTTAAAAAGACCAGAGGCTAGACTGAAATAAAGTAACCCCAAACGTAACACAAAAAGGAAAAGTGTGGAGGAAAGGTGGTTTCTAACATAAATCTGGATCCTAGCAAGGACCTTCTGGTTCCTGAAGTAGTTCCATGGGCACAGACTTGTAGGTAGCAAGAAGTGTCCAGCAGCTGAAGGTAGAATAATTGCTGAAGAAAATGTCTATAACCACAGCTTAAAAAGGGAAGGAGGAGGGAATGAACCAAACAAAGGAGGGAGTAGGATCCCCACAGAGCAAAGGAAATTACATTTATGGCTGAGTAGATACAGAGATGATGAAGAAAGGGCATTAAGCACCTTTATGTTTCTTTAGTGAGTTCACATAAGGCTGTGTGATGGTGAGGTGACTTACCACCTTTGACTCTTACCCTGAGATAAAAATTTTCAGCTGTACTTAGAGATTTTTTTATGTTTTCATTTTCCTGGCATTGCTCTGTAAATGTTAGAAATTTCATATGCTACCTTCATCCAGCCCCCCATACATGTGTTTTGACACAGACTTTAATTGCATGGTCATCTATTATTTTTATTTCTCTGTATGAATAATTATTAAGTAGTCCTTTTTATTTCCTTCATTCAATGTATGGCTCCAAGCCCTATTAATCATAATCTAGGGCCTCAGATGAATGCAATGTTATTAAGTTCCCCATGTGTTTTTTATGGTTCTCTTTCTGTAATTTGTTAGTTCTTCACAAACATTGTGGATTTATATTCACAGCAGCCCCAGCAATTAGATGTATTATTACCATCATTTTACAGATGGAGAACTAAAGAAAAGATAAATTATAGGCAAAGCTGTCAAAACCTTATACTAATTTTTGATGACCAAGTTTAGACACCTAGCCTATAATTTCTCATGGGCAATAGCATTAAACAGATAATCGACATTCCAGTCAGCTATCCGTTTGTTTCAGCCTTCTGAATTTCTGCAAATCACAGCCAGAAAGCACGGAATAAAAAAATATTAACAGCTGAGGGCCAATTGTGTACAGCTGGCTCTAATCCAAAATGAACACTATGGAAGAGGTAGGGAGATAGCTGCCTTACATGCCATTAAGGGTTAAGTTGAGCTTTGTACTGAAACAGCTAAAGGCAGAAGTTTATTCTGTGAGTGTCTACAAGTGAGTTAAGCATCTCAGTTTTCACTGGTGCCAACAGAGCCTGGGGAGCTGATCATTCACTCTCCCCAGGAGACACCTACATCTGATCAGCCCAGCACTCACTGTGCTCTACCAAATGCATTGACTAGATCTCAGTTGATTCTACTGGGAACATAGACACACAGCTGATGTGCAGACACCTACCTTGCAGACAACCAATTTATTTGCCTGAATCTGCAGCAAAGCTACTCCTCAGTGTATTTAGTAATGAAATGTTATACTTTCTACAGTATTCTTCCTTTACCCTTCAATACCTTCCATTTTCTTGAGCAAATGGAAACTACAGACACATTTTGATTCATCCTGTAGTCCTTATTCACATAAGGATTTCCTTTTTCACAAACACTGCCCATACTTACAGAGGTTTTGGTACATATTTAGATCTAGTGGAAATGGATCTCCTACTGTACAAAGAGACATGTTTCTCTTTGCACTACTCATGACTGGGCTATATTGCATGTCTGCTTGCCCTGGTGCTCCTTCTTGATAAACTCCACCCTGACACTTTAATTGCATGCAAACCATATCTCTGTTTTTACAGCTGAAACAAAATGTTAAAGGTTTTATCCATTGTGATGTTGACCAGTGAGAATACAACTGAAATCCTAGAATCCTAGAATGGATTTTATTGATACTAAAATTAGGTTTCCCATTTTTATTATGTTAGTTTTTGAAACCAGCCAACTGCTTAGTTACTTGACTAGTCTATTAAATAAACTTTAATTTATATGATAATTGAACAATCTTTAAATCTCATACAGCATAACTGCAAGTCTCTCTGTTACTAGGAGAGGCAACAAGGTGGTGGTATAATCTGCAGAATAGCGTACAGGTCTGGGAGTAAAGGGAACTATTTGCAGCTTAATCACTGGCTTTGCAGGTGGAATTATATTGACTAAATGCAGATGTCTGTTCTGAAGACATCTGCATCTGACTTCTGGCTCAGTTGATACTCAGTGAAGAACTAGTCAATAGAATCCAGGGGGCAATTCATCGTCTCCTAAATTACATGTCTGAAATAGAGCAGATGATTGGCACCCTAAAAGGGCATATTTATCTCCAGTGACTATAAATGGAGCCCTAGGGGTTAGGTTGGTTTTAAAAATCTACATTGTTGATGTCTAAAGTCAGGTGAGATGAATCCCACCCTCTGTATCCCCAGGCCAGTTATTTCATCCCAGTTTGCCTTTTATTTGTCTCTCTGAAAGAGCTAGTGCAATACCAGAAGCAGTAGAGTAGAATTAACATGGAGCTCTGCCTTGACTAATTAGTTTCTCAGTAGGGCCTTTTTATAGATCACTGGGCTATCTCTATGTGGCATGATGTTGAGCAACGTAGAGATACCCTAAGTGCTATTATAATGTCATATGGTAAAGCTCAATTAAACACCAACATCTTCCATGTAACATGGTAATTTCTGTTGCCCTGTAGGTTGTTTTCCTATAAAAAATGAAGTTCTTAAATGATATCAGTGCAATATCAATATCAGAACTTTTGTATTGCCAATGTTTTCATAATAATCATGGTGAATTTCGCTTAGCAGAAAACCATTGTTCTTACCTTACCCTTCTTTGTCTCCAATTTATTTCTTTGTCTTGAAAACACTGAAGCAGGCAGCTTCAGAAGCAGAAGCCTTGTGGCAAGACAGAATGAATAATAAAGCTGAATTCTGGGGATATTGCCAGAGAATGTCATACAGAATGCTCTGAAGCAACAACTCAGGAGCTACAGGTGGAATTACAAGATTATATGGTGCCAAGCTTTAAGGCAAACTGCGGAAGCAAAACAGCTTCAGCAAGGAAGCAGAGGGAAGCTCCAGGTAGCTACAATTTACCCTTTTTTGAAAACCTGGAAGGTTGTAATGAGCTTCATGTTAAGGATTAGCCATGTAGTAACCTGTACAAGGAAATTCCCCATGGAACTGCATTTTTTAACTTGACTAAAGACCAGTGGTGCATGTATTTTAACTGTTTATGTTATTGTATCTACAGAGATTGCAGTTTTTCCTTTTTTTCTTTTTTCTGGGCAAGACCTATTCACTGCCTCCTCCAGTACTTCTGTCTAAGCTGTGCTGCGTGTGGTATAGTGTCAGAATCTCAGAAGTTCATCAGCCATGATTCATCACCCTGTTTGGAAATTCAGGGTAGACCTTTACCTTCTTCCTCTCAGAATTTCCTCATATATTCAGAATTTAAGCTGATCCTTTCTAGATGCCAATCTCCTACACCTCTACTCATAGTTTTCAACACTTGCTAAATAGTGCTATTGCAATCAGTGGGAATATCTGTGGGTAACAACTCCAAATTTGGTTATAAGAGGGATTGTTTTGGAAAAAAAAAGAAATCCTCAGCTTGACCTGAGTGTCAGCTCAGAGATAAATTAAATGAAGACTTGCTTTGTTCACTATAAAGTGTCAGGATTATCTAGAGATAGCTGAATTAATGTATCTTCAGAAAGCAACATCTGTTAGTTAACAGCATAGACACTCATTTGACTTTTTTTTTTATGTCTGCCTTCATGAACTGTAAGAAATATAACTTAAGACTTGCATATTGAAACATAAAAACCAAATAAATATGTAGGCTCAAAACCAAGGTAATCAAACAATGCCCAAGAGCAATAGAAGTTGACCTTACCCTTGCATGACCTTTGTATGTTGCTTTATCACCTTGCAGCAAAGATTTAAAATGACACTTGTGTGTGTATGTTTATGGGATAAAGAAGGCAGTCTTTCACTTTTGTTTATAGAGGAACAGTGAAACATTGCATTTTATGTTTTCTTTTAGGGAAAGTGGAAGATAAATTTACAGGCACATGCTCTTGTGTTGTGTTCCCACAAGGAATAGATTGTGGACCTGTTCATGGAGAAACTGACATACAGTTCTTTAGAAAAGCACCTCTCCTTGGAGCTTTCCACTTGAACAAGAAAATAGACATAAATTGTAATATCCTATTTGACATTTGGCACATTTCTCTTAATGCAGTCAGCCAGCTCTCATGGCTAGGATTTGAGTGACAGCCATGCCTACTACCACACCCTTTTCTTCAGTTGATTCATAGGGCATGGTGGTTCTTGTACTCCTTAGTCAGTTGAGAGGGAGAGTTTCATTTCTTGTGTTTCCGAGTAACCACTAAATTTCATTTAGCTTCATCATCTTTCTCCATTTCTGTCAGCAGACAGAAGGTAGTCTCTGCATACAAGGTAGCTTGTTTTAATTTTTCTTCCAGAGGTGCCAAATGGACAAATTGTAATGGGCAATTTGGTGATGCTTCATTCATTAAAGGGAACCTAAATGATTGACTTAAACACTAAATTAAATTTTGAATTCTAGATGGCAAAATTTACATGAAGCACAGCTCCTTCATAGGGCCATGCAAAATAAGCCTGACTATAACCTTTAAATAGTGAGATATATATTGCAATAACAATGACAATGTGGGTTGATAAAATGGCCCATAATTATGTAAATCCAATCATGCAGTCACATTTCCTGGAAAAAATGTTGTCACACTCACACATACCTACTTTTAAAAAAAACAAAGCACTGGCCCAAACCCCAATACCTTTGACTAGTATCCACAAGAGACACCAGATAAAAGTAAATGTCTGCCTTTAACTCTCTCCTGAGATGAACAAGACTGGGGGCATTAGAAAAACGTAACGTCAGTGGCCTCAAACTAAAATAATTTAATAGGTTTGGAAATAACTTGGTTTTGCCACAGAAAAGCCTGAAACGAAAAGTAGCTGTTTCCAGAATGTCCTGTCAGAAAAAGATTTTCCCTGTGCATGAGCCAGGAGCTGGCCTACTCCTATGGCATCTTTCTTTTTGTTAGGTGCTGATAACTTCCATGTTCTTTGTATTGGAGAGGCACAGATGCAGGAGGAGAGAGAAGAGAAAATCAGTGTGTTCTTATGTAAACTCATCCAGACAGCAGCATAATACACAAACTAGCCAAAAAACCACAATAAAGCTTATGTCCAGAGAGTAATATGACATTTTTCAGGGTTGAAATTCAGGCCTGACTGAAATAGATCTTTTCCCCTTTACTTAAGTCCAGATATGCAAAGGTATTTAGTTCCAAATTTTATTTTTACTACCTGAGTCTACTGATCCTAATGGGACATAAGAACGATAATATCTAGTTTTAATTCTTGCACACTTTTTGTTCCCAAAACACTCCAGAAAAAAAAAAAAAGAAACCATTGCTTCTAGTTTACTGTGGAATATAAAGGCACATGCAATAGAGATGACAGAGAATTTTCTATATAAAAAATTTTTCATCAGTGTAGATTTCTCTAAATGAAATTTGTCTATTTATTGCAGGAGACGTGCTTGAAAAATGGTTGTCAAGGGGTCAGGGCTTTTGCCAGAGAGGCCTATAATCTATGTTGCTTATTAAACAGACCAATTCAGGTAAGAAGCTAAGACTTTATTCACTAATATTTTAGGGAATTCTAACTTGAGACATTTGTGACATAAACATACATAATTAAACAAGCTATCCTCAGTCTGCTTTGAAAAAGGTAGAGCAAAGTGGATATTTATAGGGGTTTTGGATTGTGATGAGTCAGCCTTAGGCTTCCTTGACTCAGTCTCTATTAGCTCTAAAAGCATCATAGAGTGAGCAGTTCAGTTGATTAGCGGTCTCAGCGGAGGCATCTGCATTTAGAAAAGATGAATCTCAGCCTAAGTTTTTTAAAATTCTTAACTGATTTTAGTTTCCTTTTCTGGAGGTTTGCTCAAGTGATTAAAATGAGTCTAGAACTTGTGTTTTTCCCAAATTAATGCCCTTTGGATCAGAGTATTGTGATCAATTCATAAATATTTATGGTTTGCAGCACAACATTGATAGGCATTGATTTCACCATTTTGTGGGAAGGGCATGTTTCTCATTGCACAAGGCTCCATTGGGTGGGAATTTTTTCTCAGTCACCTGTGTTGAAAATATAAGCTGACTTTTCCAGTGAAAAGTCACATGTGTTGAAAATATAAGCTGACAGGCAGCAGAAAACCAGCAGAATTTGTATGTCTTCAGATTCTTTGCAACATTCTTTACTTTAGGGTAGACTGCTTCCACCACTAATTGGA
>JAVHNF010044479.1:11174-24827 GCA_034783455.1 Micropsitta finschii
TCTTCTCTTCTCTTCTCTTCTCTTCTCTTCTCTTCTCTTCTCTTCTCTTCTCTTCTCTTCTCTTCTCTTTTCTTTTCCTTTTCTTTTCTTTTCTTCTCTTCTCTTTTCTTCTATCACATAAACATACATTATATTTGCTTTCCTGCTGATCAATTGAAGTAGGCATCAAATAAACATTTTAACTGCGTGTTTTGGGCAAAGAGTCCCAGCAAGCAGCAGTGTGAAAATGAAAATAAAAACTGAATATCACAGAAAACAGGACAGGAGGGTGCTCAAGTAGTCCTTGAGTTCACCTTACTACTCCCAGGCACAGGCATCACTGCCTATGGCACTCCTTGGCAGACGTTTGTCAAGCCTGTCCTTGCAAAGCTGAAGTGATTCCATAGCAGCCCTAAGCAATCTATTCCAGTGACTAATTATCCCTTCAATTATAATGTTTCCCCTCCTATCTAACTTCTAATCTCCTTTGCTTTAAACTCATCAGTTCTTGTCCTGTCCCCAGTAGACATGAAAAACCAGATTATTCTCTTCCTCCAAACAGCAGCCTTTTGCCTACATCTTCTCAGCCTTCTTTACTTAACCTCTAGACTAAACAAACCAAATTCTTTCAGTTTGCTTTCATAGCTTGTATTTTCTTCTATCATCCTTATTGCTTGCCTCTGGTCTCTGTCCATCTGATGCACATCTTTCCTGCAGTGTAGCATCCAGGGTTAGATATGCACTCTAGCTGACACATGAAACACCAAGGTTTCCTCTTGTATTTAACATGCAACACTTGTGTAACTTATGCTTTTACAATTGATGCTTATTATTGGTGTTCTTCCCCACCCCCAGTTTTCATTTTGACACAACTAGTTCAAGATTAGAAGCCAGCTGAACCAGTTGGATTGATGTGCAGCTGAGTTAGAGCCTCAGTAAATATTCCTGCTCTCACTGCAGATGCAAGTAGCTTATGAACCACACTGGAAAGCAGTGAAATCTATTCTCTACACACACACACACTTTTATTTATATATATATTTCAAATCTCTAACACATTTTGCCTTCCTCAGTTCCGGCACTAGAAATAGCCTTAATGCACTCTTACGAGCTGCAAAAATAACCATAATTTCTGTGTTCAGAGGCCAAGTCCTCAAAGGAGCTCAGCAGTTACTGCTTCCTAGTATGCAACTGCACATTTATGTTCAGTATAGACATAAAATTTTTTAACTGTGGCTTTTTATAGGCAGATACCTTCTCACACTTTGATGAGTTATGTTTACTAGCATACATTATTTTTCCTAGCTCACCCGCTTTGGGATGATTCCTAAATAATTCCCCAAGATATTGCCTGTTTTCTCAACAGCTGGTAAGCTGATACTTCCCAGCTTTTCTTACCAATGTTTTTGCTTATCTGTTATCCTGTGTTCTCAGAACTCTTGAGATCCTGACTTCTATTTCCAACCACCTTGTTTTCCTACATAGTACTTCAGAGCAGTCAAAGAGGTTAGACACTCAAGGCTTGACATTTCCTTATCTTTGTCCTACTTCTCCCTAAATTTCTGTCTAAAATGAAAGCTATGGAGAAGCTATCACATACCTGGCTGCACATCCTTGCACCCTTCATGTCCTTTGCTTTGTCTTTCCCACTGTTACAGTAAGGTTGCCAGAGTCAAATGTGTTATTTAGAACACATCCACAATAGATCTTTTGGGCTTCACTTTAAGAAACCATGTAAGTTCTGCATGGAAAACAAAGAAAGGACCCCCCAGCAAGAGTATTTTTCTTTACAGAAAAGGAATAGCTGCCGCCTACTCAGAGTGACCGCATCTCCTTACCCAAGCAAAGGAATAGGAAGCATCACTACAAGGGCAACCTCCCATTTTGGGTCCACTACACCAGCCAGCCAGCAGTGGATGTCTACCTGACTCACTAATAAAATAGAAAATTATTGAGCAGAATGGTAACAATTCATGCAACCACAGAGCCTTTCTTTTGAGAGGGACAAACTCTCAAACTCTAAATGCTGGAGTAAGCAGACATCTGGATCTGAACATAATGGGTAAAACTTGACTTCTCAATTCTATCTTAGTAACTTCAGGAAAAATCCCTTCAAGCTGGCTTTTAGTGATGTACATGATCAGAGGACACTAACAAGCACATGGCACATTTGGTGCTTTTACCTTCCTTGCATCACCATGAAGAAACACCTGCGCAGCAGTGTGCATTTGGTATACTCTGAGTCATGAACCAGGAAGGAAAGGATTGCTCAGTTCCATCCTGAAACAGAAATGGAAAGTAGAATAATCAATGAGAAGAAATTCCTGAATTATAGTTTAGGACCTGAAATGACATCTTAATGTCTCATTGGAGAGATCAGAAAGGAGTTAAAAATACAGCTTATCCTAGAACTGGGAGAGCCAGTCAATGCAGACGTCTTCAAAACACCCTCAAAAAAAAACCCAGAATTGCATCTGTTTTGTTGTTGATGCTTCATCTGTTTCCCTTTCTCTCTCCATATTCACCATTCTCTCACCAGTGAACACCTTACCAGCATATATGGTGTGGGACATAAAATAAAGCTGCAAATCCTTTACTGGCATATTTTCCCTGTACTTTCTCAAACCATGCCATGAATAAGCTTCTTTCAATCATTTACTGTTAAAAGAATTCATTTTCCTTTGTAACCAAGAAAACAAAACAAGAATTATTCATCTGCTTTCACATGCCAGAAAAATGTTGCAGTACAATATCCATCTACATGAATCAGAGACGGAGATTCTTTGAAGGCTTACTATAAAAATCCTCATCATACCACACCACAGCTAAGTGTAAGTCCTATAGGATATTATTACCACTATTGAAAAAATATTTCTATTGCAAGAAGTCAGTTACCTAGTACAATGTGCCCACCAATACTTCTACTGAAACAGAAAATAAACAATACATGAACCTGAGGATAAAGCAAATGAGTCATTAACCTAATCCAGTGACATAAAAGATAATATGAACTGAAATTACAAGATTTGTAGTTCATAACTCAAAAGACTTTTCTACAAAATACCATGCATCTCTATACATACACACTATATACCTCTACCTACAAGACTGCAATCCCATTTCCTGCAAAGTCACCAGCACTTTTCATTGACTTTTGCTGGTGCAGAAGTTCACTTAATAAAACAAGCTAAAAATTATGAAGGCAAGCTCCCAATCAGCTGCTGAACAAAACGAGAGAGCAGAGCAGAGGCAAAATTGAGAAAATCGTTACATATTAGAAGACAGATCACGATTCAGAAAGGAAAACACATACAGAGGAAGGACCCCTGGGTTCTGCAGGTGACTGACAGCAGGCAAAAAAAACCCTTAAAATCAAACATCCAATCAACAAACAAACCTCTCCCCAAAAATAAACAAACTGCCCCCCAAATACAACAAGCAATAAATATGCCCACACATCTATTATTTTGTTTTAAAAAGTATACTTCTTGCATAACTAAAATAGAAAGCTACTGACTTTTTTAACCCTGACAACTCGGGGAATCTGAATTTTCAACTCAAAGAGCTTGCTCACAAAGTGCACCTTTTTCCACCTCGGGAGCAGAGGCTGGGCACAGAGATCAGCCCTGGCTCAAGAAGATGATGGCAGCTGGGCAAAGAGGTCCCATTTTGTTGAAAATGAATAGACAGCCTGTGACCTGTGAGCACACTAGAGGAACCAAAGTGCTCATCTTCCCTCCTTTTCAACAACAGGATTCATAAAACACCCAGAGGCTGTATGGCAGGAGGTAACCAGAGCAGCCTCGTGAGCAGCCAGCTGCAGGGAGTATTCCCCCAGCTGTGTGACAATACATCTTTAGAAATGACAGCCTTCCATGAAGCAATTACAGATAAAATGTTTTAGTCTTGCTGTAACAGGCTACTACTGTAGTAATTCTCAAGTAAGATAACGAGCACTAACCCTACTTATCACTGACATTAAACCCTGGTCTAATTGGAGCAGAAAGACTATGCAGATTAACACAATTGGATCAAACTTATCCTGTGGAAAGCAAGGCCTTTTAGAGGTAACATGCAGTTCACTTCCAGGGAACAGCATGGAATTAGACATAGTGCACTAAAGATGCTAATTTTTTTTTGTTACAAGAGAGTTGTGGACTGAGCATGAACCAGTTTTGACTTACACAGGAAGAAAGAGACATTCTCAGGATATTTACTACTTTGGTTTGTGCACATCATTTCTTTCCCAGGTTGTTATTTTAAATGATAATTGTATGTTTCAAGAAAGTTTAAAAGGATGCCACTTTAAAAGAAGCATTTTTTTTTCTTCTCTGAAATAAATCATGTTTCACTCTCATACATAAACTGTTTAAAAATTATACACAGAGTGATAAATAAGATCAAGAATATCAGATCACTTTGGTCAGACTTTTCAAGGGTAGATTTGCTGAGAAATACAAAATCTGAAAGAATTAAAGGACTGAAACTTCGATGCAACAGATCCTATGTACAGGTTAGTAAAGGAATTTAGCTGGTACAGTAATCAATACTGTCTGCAGGCTTCTCCACTTCTAAGATATCCTACACTTGTTTAAAGCGCTTCTACAAAGCAGAGCTTAGTACTTTTGCTAGTGAACATGTTACCACTGGTGCCAACAAGAGGAATTCCTGCCAGCTTTTCTAGCTCTCAAGGTAAACTATACCAGTCTGTTAGAGACAGTATACCTATAAGACTTTCAGACATCTCATCAATTACCCAGGCAGTATTTGATCACAGGTTAATGCTCAGCAACAACTCACTAGGTAAAACCTCTTTCTTGTCCATATTCTCTGCAGTACCACTGACATAGCAATCATTGCAAGCACAATTTTAGATATTTCACATGAAGGAAGAATACCATACTGCTTTCATGTTGCACAAGGAGCCTATTTCTTTAGGTGTCTCAAAAAGAAATTGTGATTGAAGATTTCTTTCATGAGGCTACAAAGATCTGTCTTCCAGCTCTGACCAGGTGGTCCTGGGAGGATTTGAGGTCATCCTGACCTACTTTCTTATTTTCAGTTTTACTTAACAATCCACATTTATTCCTAACGTTGTAGCTCACTTGAAATTCATTGGGATTACCATCAGCCATTAACTTGGGCAAGCAGAAGAGGCTCATTAAGAATTATTTCAGGTTTTAAGTACTGAAGAAAACATGAATTGTTAAATTCTGAGATCTCCACACCTACACCAAGTGCTGTCATCCCAACAGAGCTTTGCACAGTGGGGAAGAGGAACAAGAGCTCTCCTAGGCACAACCAATTCCAAGTTTGGGTCCCAAGAAACTATAAGTTTCTGAAAACTGTGATTATGCTGTGCTTTTCTATCTTCTTGCTCACTTTAAACTACACTTAAAATTTTAGCTTAGGTTAAACAATAAAACAAGAACCACCATTATTCCCAATATTGTGGACAACTTCAGTCACTGTAGACATGATGGTCTAATACAAGCAACGGCAGCCAGGCAAAGCCCAAGCAGGCAGGTGCTGAACAAGTTTTCTACCATAGGCAGCTTTGCCAGCATATATCTGGCCTGCAGTATACTTGCTATTTCTGTCCTGGATATCTCTAGGGGAATGACTGCCAAATGAAAAGTACTGTACCAATTTGTGAGATAGTTTTGTGATGTGCATAAGAGTTCTTGGATAGGTTTAAATACCATACTGACTTGTGCTTTAAGTGCAAATTTAAATTCTAGCATGTCTAAAGGGGAAAGGCTTGCACATTGCTATGTAGGTCTGCCAGCTGGCCACCACCATTACTTTATTCTTTTGCTTTTAAAACTAAAACATGAAGCTTAAAACAGTTGTTTTAATATTTAGCATTATAGAAGGTCATGCTCATACAAAGGCCTGTAGAGAGAAAAGCTTTTGAGCAACAGGGTGAGTCACTAAAAGTCGGTATATATAGGACACATCAGTTGTACTACTTTTTTATCTAGCCTCTTATGACAATAAACTGGGAATTATCAGGCTGGCCTCACTGATAAAGAACAACTGATGTTGAAAATTAAGTTAAACATTAGATATTAGGCTGAGTATTCTTTGATGAAACAAAAGGAGTGAACAAGACAGTAGTGATCTCTTCTAGCTTAAAAAATGCTAAGGTGGTTTTAAGATGGAAAATTAAGTTCTGTGTGCAAAATACCTGAGGCTTTTAACTGTACAGTTTCAGGGTCTTATTATAGATAACTAGCTGAGCCTCTAAGTACTAGGCAACACATAGCTTGCAGTTACTATACTGGATACTTATCTCCTAAAACTACTCTTCCATTTTTTAACTTCTTCCATGGTCTGTCATCTACTACTTAAAGCTGCTAATTCCACTTTCTTTGGCAGTGCTACACGTCGGTTACTATATTTATTCTAATGTGACTTTGTGACCACTGAAACTAGATGGAAAATTCCATCAATGCCCATGTGAAAACACATGACACCACGTACCATGTTACTATAATGCCTCAGGCAACGATCCATCAGAAATCTAGAAATATTAGCCCTGGTTTCTCCATAAAGCTGATTTAACAGCCACCCGTGAAACAAATAACAGACACATAGCAGGATAAAATAGAAGCCAGCTGAACTCTCACTCAATCTTTCAAGATGAGTAAAGCACACAAGAATCGTTATCCTGTCTGAATATTGTATACGACGTTAAAAGGCTTTAAAATCAGAAGCACTTGTTTAAAAGAGCATTTAAATATTTACTGTGAATGTTGTGACCTCTTAACTTGGTGCTTGGCTTGAAGCTCCTGTAACAGATACAGCACTCTTCTACTCTTGGCACATCTGCCAGAGGCCAGGTTCTCCACTCTTACTGAAAAGAAGTTAGAACAAAACCACTCTACTTGGACCATGTTCAGAGTCATTCAGTTGGCCTATGGCTTCCATAAACTTCAATTAACTATAAGAAAAAAGCAGCAATTAACTATTTCCCACTACCAGAAATTTTTATTTGTTATTTTGGAATTGTCTCATTTTCTCTCTCAATAAACTAGGAGCAGGTTAATCTTTTTCCCAAAGTTCCACTTACATGAAATGCGCTTTACTATTGCCAAATTAGGATGATAAGCTCTCTTGTTACAGAACATGTTAACAGAAATTGCTATATACTTGCTTAGTGAGGAAAACCTACCATTAATGTTGTTCAAATAATCAGAAATTCTATCTTTTCAGAGACAGCTGCCAAATTTCTTCTTTCCTTAAAATAAACAGTGTCTATGCTGTGCTTGCGTATTATACTTCTAGATATTACCAAAGTTCATGTCACAAAGACCTTGTGATTTAAAAGCATGGTGGGATACACAGCACAGTAACAAATCAAATGGAGCAGGAAAACTGGTTTGAACATGATAATGTAACAAACAGCTGGTTAGGAAAGGTTTGGAAGAGGATTAGGAAACACACACTGTCGCTAGAGCAAGAGCCTCTGTTGCCTTCAGCTGCAGTGGCTATTTCTGATTTGTTCACGAACACTGAAAAAAAAGCCATGTTATTAAAATACAGATGTGTGGAGAAGCTTAATTCCTTCTAAATATGCCAGCATAGCCTGAGCCATGCCATTTTTCTCACAGCTGTCCAGAAGGCAGTCTGTACAGCATCCACGCAGAAAAGACTTCTGCCCTCTATACAGAGGAGAAGCATTACAATTTTACTGAGCTGAAGATAATCCATGTTTATCCAGAAACTTGATAAATGTAACTGATCACTTGAAAATGTGAAAAACATGAATTTAGCAAAGATTTATTTTCCCTCCTGATCCACTAGTAACAGCTCCTAGCAAAAAACCTCCTCACTCAAACATAAATATATAGCAGTCTTCTAAGAAAACAATCCTGTAACCACAGTTACACAAACTGACACAGAGTGGTTGGTCATAGGTAATGGGAATATTAGTAAACAATAAGGTAAATCATTTCTGCACTTGCTAAACATATCCAAAACACAGTTATTTTGTCACTGCAGAGTTTTAGCGTATCACACAAGTTGCAGAGAAAGAAAGCTAAGATTTCAACTTTTTTTCCACTTAAGCACAGAACATTATAGTTATTTGCAAGGCCATTTAATTTGCAGGATATCGAAACACCTTCAAGCATTGAAATGCTAAACACAACCAATTTACTTTCGGAAAATGTTGTTGATACTTCAGCATCACAGCACACTTCATAGCTAATTGGTTTATACATGAAACAAGTAGACTGTTCAGATCATAAGCAGTCAACACTACCATACCTATTCCTGAAAGATAATTGTGGAGACAGAAGAGCAAAAGCTCATATTCTGTTTAAGGCACTAGTGCTGTCTCTGGCTCAGTTAGGTGCACATGATCCTACTCGAACTACCACGTGGCTCACCAATCGTAGCCTGTCATGCGAGTGTTAAAAAGCATGTGTCTGATGATCCCTTACTCCACAGTACAACCAAGGATGGTATCAGGCATATGTAACCACTTTGACAACCCCAAGCCTAGGCTCTACTACATCTTTTGCTGAAGCGATTCATGCACAAAAAGCAGGTGTGCAATGCTGATGTAGCCTTATTCATATCACAACTGTTTCTTCTTCTCAGCATGAGCCCATGCTTCAGGTATTCTCCATCAGGCAACACAACAACCAGCTGCCTCCCAAGCAAAGCCACATGTGCAGCAACTGGTAGCATTACTTTTGGACTGTCACCAGCTGCAGCTGAGCAGATCTGTGAGTACTTTCTGGTGAACTGCAGAAAAGTCCCCCAAAGAAGAGTAAAAACCACCGGAGGACAATCAGCATTCAAACAGGTAACCCTGTTTCAGTGCCAACCAATGAACTGTCAGCCTAAGCATCTCCTATTTCTTCTTCCCAGCACTTCTAAACAGGAAGAAAAAAAAAAAAAAGTTCATGAGGAGCAAGAGTTAAGAACTGTTCTGAATTAAAACTCCTGGCTAGTATTTAAGAGCAGAAACTTAAGTTACCAACTGAATGCATGAAAAGTAATGACATACAGAGAAACACAAGTCTTAGTGGAAGTATAACACAAATACGAAATACTCTGATTTAGTTTGGTACTTTTCTATTTCACAAATAGTTGGCGAGGCAAAAGAGCCAACAAATCAAGGCAGAGAATGATCATAGACAACACGAGTTACAAAAAAATTAACAGCATGAAAAAAACTCCAAATCCTTTCAGAGGCCAGAGCTGTCTTTTGCATGCCTTTCAAAACACAAATATGCCTCCAGCTCTCAGGTATCAAACACCTCTTCTCCATTCTCTTTTTCTAACCTGACACACACTTCTGTCTCCTACCATGCGCAATCATAACTACAAGACTACCCACTGTGACACACTCACTCCCCCCTAAGCACAGATCCCCTACTTCAAAACAAAGCAAAATTCTTGATTTATTGAATACAGAGCACAACAATGTCATTTCAGATGTCAAATATCCTCATGCTAAAATATGTATATCCTTGACAAACTAATTGTTTTTCTGTGGCACTGTGACCTAGACAAAGTCTGAACCTGCTCTGAAGTTCTGATCAGGGGGCTGACAGCAGAAAGAGTGATGGATGGCAAAGGCAGCCACTTGCTCTGGCTGAGCAGGCTCCATGGAACTGCTCATCCATCACTCTGTCAGCTAAAGAAATTCTGTACAAATTTATCTACAGGGCACTAGGCAGGCAGAAGGCAAAGCATATATCCCACCAGCTGAAAGAGCAGATAATCAGAGAGGAACATTTAGGCCATTTAGTTTCCAGAAGTAAACTGGCAAATCCATTTGGCTCCACTGGCTAAGCAAGTGAGAATGTACTATGATTAAACACTAGAATTACAAGATTGAAAATGATGATGATATAACAAATATAGTAAAGTTGCTAGAAAAAGCTTTTCCCCCTCCTTGCCTGCTTTTATTTAGAGAAAAAGAGCAAAAGGAAAGAATAAGACAAAAAATAATTCAGAGGATCCTGGGCACTGTGTGTGCTGTAAAGAGGAACAAGATTAAAGGTCTTAATGTAATTGAGTCCTTGAATACCAACAGTGGGAGCTTTAAATCAGGACTTGACTGACACAGATATTTAAGTGTCTCTGTCAGTTTTTCAGGCAATAAATAAAGCAATACTCTGCATTATTTTCCTGAGGGTAATGACAATATCCTCTTCTGAACACTCCTTCCCAAGCTGACAGAGCGTGTGCTTATATTGTATCTGTCACATCGCACTCTAGTTAATGCAACTCAACAAAATAAACTTTCCCTCTTCTAATGATAATGCATATTAATGTTCAGTATCTAAGGATCAAACAAAGCTGACACTTCGATTTTATATGGAGAGGAAACTGATTTGGCTGTGGCAGGTAAAAGGATGCATTTTGAAATTAAGCTGTAGCCCAGACAGAGGTGGGCAGAAGAAATGTAGACCCCTCAAAGACATCCTTTTTATTGCTTCTGCATGTCTCTTTTCCTATTTGAAAGGCAGTAGACTGCATCCTAACTGTACCACAGTATGCTACTTGGTATTTATCTTGAGGACCTCCTGCATTTAATACAGTGATTGTCCATAGATTTGAAGATCTGAGAACTAAATGCTCCTATTAAGTAAACAACTGCCTGTCAGACTTCTAAATATATTCTTGCAAAAAAGGAGAGAACTATAATTGCCCCAAATCCTTTGCTTTGCTTTGCAAATGAGCATCCTGTTTTAATCGACTGACGCTCTAATTAGTAAATTGGTAACCTGAACATCTTTTGCTTTGTTTTAATAAACTCTTGTACATTCTGATTCCGCACTCATACGTGCTGCTAAGTAAAGGTTGTAAGGATGTTCTCAGAAATATCTGATCATTTTACCACTATACAGGCATTGAGTCTCAAGTTAACTGCTCTTGAAATAAGCATTACGCTGCTCCTAAGCGTTTGCATTTAGTTCAGTGAGACATATGTTGAAAAACAAATAAACAAACCAACCAACCTATGTTGTGTACATGCACTCTTCTATTCTGCATCTCCACATGGCATAAGTCTCAAACCCTTAAACATGTTTTTTTGACGATGCAAGAGCACAGACCCTGATAAATCATCTCAAAGCCACCACTCACTAAATAGCTAAATTACCACTGGCTCTGGAAGCATCATTAGCATGAGTGACCAACCCAACATTACGTTAGCTACGATGTTGGCATGCACATCTAGAACCAAGATGCCGGTTTTATATTTAAGTACTTAAAATAACAGTGTGGGGAAATTAAAGAATACAGGCAAAAAGCTAACTCTTCTGTCTGGCTAATTGCTAAATCCAGAGAGTCCCTAGTTACTTCTTCAGGAAATTAATTCACAAAGTTAAAAAAAAAAACAAACTAAAATTAACACAATTTAATTTACCCCAAGAACTTCAGGTTCTTTTATAAGCACAATTAGCATTTCTACCCCATGTGCCCTGGAAGTTCCTATCCTACTGTGATCTTACTTTTGTAATTTCCCCTGAAAAAGGAAGTAGTAAATCAGAATATTATTAAGGCAACCATACAAAAATTCCCTAAGCCTTTCTGGGTCAAACTTTTTAATTAATTTATTTAATTTCCATCTGTAAATTCAGTGTTATTATTTAAATAATCCTTGTTATTATATTAATAACATCAAAGAAGTCATGTCATGTAAAAAGCATTTACTTTAGGAAAAGGTTTTGACCATGAAGAGGGGTAATCAAAGAATAGCAGTAGTATTCAAGAGGCAACTTAAAGAATAGATGTCTCTTTAATAACGCTTAAACTGTCTACTCCAGATCACAAAGCTGGTGTTGTTCTTGCTTGGCTGACCATATGGAAATTAAGCTTTTCCCCTGTTCTTCACTGCTGTTTTCCTAAGATTGGCTTCTGAGCCATTTAATTACACTCTGTCATAAACTGAGTGCTCAGCCTGACAGGAACAAGGATCACCTAAGTGCTATTGTGATCACCGGAGCACTTGTATAGGCAATGGAGGTGAAAACCTTTACACTTCAGAAAGAGAAGAAAATGCATTTCATCAGTCACAACACAATGCCTCTCCTAAGCCTAAACAATTGCAAATGTACAGGCTCTTGGACATTGCCATATTCACAATAAGGGCATTCATGTAGACTTTGCTGAGGCAAGTTAGGGCAAAAGGGTCAGAGGGCTATGAACTTTGATCTATGGTTTCAAATTTGGCAGGCCTTAAAAACCCTCCTGCTTCAGTAAGTTTCTTGATTAACCTAATAAGAATTACACAAGAAGTGCTGTGATCTTCGCACTGCATCGGATTAGCTGCCTAGACGGTGTTCTGTGAAGCCTAAAAATCTCATCAAGAAGCATAATGAGAAATAGACGATGGAAGTGTTGAGAAAAAGGTCTTGAGTTTGTGTTTTAATTGTGCAGGCAAGGAATTGAAATGAAAGATACCCAAGAGCTGCTTCAAAAATGCAGAGTATTTGTCTGTAGGAACGTTTTTTTTTAAAACTCTGAGGAAAATATATTAAACAAAAATGAAAGCTCAGAAGTATTTGCAAGATGAATCTTCAGAAATTCAGAAAATACCTTCCTTTTGTCTTCTGCACAGAATAGAATCTAATATCAATATTCATATTATATTTACACTAAATTCTAAAAATGTGTTCAACAAAAAAAATGCCATCATAAGCATTAATATCTTCAGCTACCTTATTAAAACCATGTCAAAGGAGGAAGATCTCTGAATTGTTAGAGGCAAAGGCTTAGCAATTAATTCCTGAATTAGGCTATTAGTACATTATGAATTTTCTCCATTTAATTAGCTACCACTGTTAGACCATTTAAGATTAAAATACAATTTATTAAATTAATCAGACATAACTCATCTTTGAATTGTAAGGATTATTCTTTTGCCAGGAGTATGTTTTCAAAGACTTCATTGCTAGAAAAGAAATGGAAACCTGAGTAGCCACAGCAAATCTACTCCTCAGAAATATTAAAAATTTCATTAAAAGAACTTAAAAAAAAAAAATCTTCTAGTATATTTAGCTCATTCTTATACAAGAGAGCTGCAGACTAGAAAATCATTAAGTGATCTAGTTTTGGTGTTCTTGTTGATAGTGGCTCACATGCATTTAAGGAGCTTAGATGCTGACTAATGTGGGATAGTTCCTTCTCACTTCTGGATCAAACACCAGCAAAGGCAATTGGGTGCATGCCTTTAAAAGCAATGGGAGAAAGAAGTCTTCAGAAACATGATTAATAATAACAATAAAAAGAGAAAAGCACAACCCCAACACCACCACCTCAGTGTTCTGTTTAAAAGATTTCTGGTCCCATTTATGAGGTGCCAAGTCTGCCTTTAATAGAAAAGGGTAGCTGAGATTGGCTCCCTCCATCCTCCCCGGTTTTCTACTCACTAAAGAGTACATTTTAAACATCCAGAAATAATATCTTTAAGCACCATACGGCTCTGTGGATGGACATAAAGTACTCCTAGAGAAGTCACAATGCACTGCAAAGTGACTGTGCAGCAGCACTAGGCAGCTGCATTAATCACTATGCTAATGCTTAGCTATAAGTTTTGATATATCTTTAGTATCTTGCACTGTATGTGCACACATCAACAGCAAAATGTACCCCAAGAAACATTCCAAAATTGTTTCTAACTTCAATACCGATCCTAGTAAGAAA
>JAVHNF010044486.1:4645-15663 GCA_034783455.1 Micropsitta finschii
CAGAGCCTTGGGTGACATGGTTTAGTGTGAGGTGTCCCTGCCCATGGCAGGGGGGTTGGAACTGGATGATCTTAAGGCCCTTAACAACCCAAACTATTTTATGATTCTATGATTCTAAAAATCAGCATTTCTTTATATACCTTTACCAGTTTGTCTGTAAAAGATGTTTTCCTCCTCTCACAATTAACATGCAACACTCTCCTTTGCTTCAAACATATTTTTTGTGCAAGTATAATCATGAAACCTAGAACGGTATAAACTGCACCTACAGTAGATCAGTGGATGTAACATCCAAAATGGATGTTCTGCCACTACAGGTGTAAAGACTACTCTGCCTGCAGGGCTTTATTTGAAGAGCTGGTGTCTAGACTGTTATTAACAAAGAATTTCACAGTGAAATCAGTAATACTCAATATTGAAGGCTTTCTGCTAAAAATTAAGCAGGCTGTCACTTTGGTATTAGGCTTGCAGTGCAAGTGAGAGCAAACTGAAGATAGGGCAAAAAAACTTTGCTATTTCAAAAAGTTAATCTGCATTTTTTAAAATAATGAGCAAGAGGAATTTCTTCGGTTGTCTTGAAATGTTTTCAGGTTTTAAAGTCTCACTTGGCTGGTATCAATTTGACTTCTATTTTTTATTACCCTCCTGCATATTGCATTATAGAGGAAGGAAAGGATTATCTGATAATAGCATTGGGTTATACTGAGACTGTGTGACAACACAGCTTAATTCATAACGCTGGGACGTTTCCTCAGGAAGAGCACAATCGAACTGGGAATTTTTTTTGCTACTCTTTTTATATTGAAAAGTCACATCTCAGCATTTCTACAGTTACACTTCAGTACTGTATTTATCACTCAGCGTTAAATCTGTGCTAACCAGAACTCATGACCGGAATGTGCCTTATAATATTTGGCTTTTTCTTTAAAGTTCCAGCTCCCAAAGTCATGTGATCACATCAAAAACATCAAGAGGAGGATAAAAAACTAGATTTAGACCTCATAACTTAAACACACGGCCTGAATTCACCCTAAAGGTTCAAACACCAAAGGGAAAGAGCACAGTGTAGTAACTTTGCAATTGTAAAGATTTGTGTGTCTGGGGAAGGAAGCGTGACTCATAATGACCCTTTCTGACCAGCCCTGGGTGTTGAGATGTTGTGTTTACAGATCGAGTGTCCCATAATTCAGTCACAAATCAGCACAACCTCTCCAGTGAAGGGACTGCTGCTTCTTGGCATGATGTGCCTCTGCCTGGGTAAGTGGCCCTTGATGCTTTGTGGAGCTTTCCACTATAAAAGCAAGCATAGGGTTCAAAATGCAGACACTTTATTAATAGTGGTAACCCAAAAAGAGAGATCTCTCTAAGCTTTGTTTACAAACTCCAACCTTCCTCATGTGCGTGATAAAAGCTTTAGGAAAACAATCCTCCAGGATCAGATCAAAAGCTATATAAACACAAGTGGAAAACGTTTATCTGCTGTTTTGGGAACTGCTTACACAGGAAAAAAAGGAGTCTTTTGTCAGTGAAGTCAAGCCCTGTTTCCTGGGGAGAATAAGCTACAGAAGTCACACTGGAGCTGTGCTGAGAGCATGGTGGCACCGCTTCCTTACAGGGTGAGGTGGGTGAGGCCTTGGGTGCTCCTGGAATCGTAGAATGGTTTGGGTTGGAAAGGACCTTAAGATCATCCAGTTCCAACTCCACTGCCATGGGCAGGGACACCTCACATTAGATCAGGTTACCAAAGGCTCTGTTCAACCTGGCCTTGAACACCACCAGGGATGGAGCATTCACAACTTCCTTGGGCAACCCATTCTAGTGCCTCACCACCCTAACAGTAAAGAATTTCTTTCCTAAAGATAAACAAGATAAAGATATACATCCAGCTGTATAAACAGAAGATCTACTTTGTTGCACCATTAGCAGAAGTAAACTGCAACTTCACATCAGTTATATGTGAAAAAAAATATTCTTGATGTTGTGTGCAAGTTCAATAAAAATGCAGGAATCATTTGGTCAGGTTAAATTAATCTTGTATTACTTCTTTTGGAGCATGGTCTACAGGCTTTTATTATGCAAACATATTTTAAGGGTATTTTCTTGTGTGTTTTTGTTTCTGTTTTAAAGTAAAGCCAAGTTTCCATGTTAGAAATGTGCTCTTTTGATATGTAGGTATTGCTCAGCTCCAAGAAATTGACAATGGCTCTGGTAAACTGAATAAAATTCTCTCTCAGTCTTGGGGCCTTTCCAGTTCCTTTCCACAGACAGGAAATGTGAAATTCTTTTTTTACATTGTGAATAGTGCACAGTCTTGTACTATTTCAGAGGATACTGTAGCCTTTCGACAAACCTTCTTATCTATAAATTGTGAATATGTAGTCTGCTCTGCTTGAATGCAGCATAAGGAAATTTTACTTCTTAATTGCAGCTGCAGTTAAAGAAAATTTCCAGATCTGATTGGCAGGTGTAAGAAGGCATGGGGATGAGAAGAAGACAAGGAAGTAACCCATTCCAAAGCTTTTTGCCAGCAGGGTATTCACCAGCTCATATACAAATATACCTGAACATGCCTCCCCACAACTCTCACTGCACAAGGGGGAAAGGGTGGTCTTCAGTTTGTTCCATTCCGTTATCCAATACCGATCAGAAGGATCATAAGTCCTGACCTCTACAAGACATAAAGGATGCCTCATTCCTCATGTTCATCCATGTGTGATAATCTAGATCAAGATTAAAAATCAAGATAGAAATAAAAAAAAAAGAAAAGGAAAGAAAAGGTTCTCTTCCTGAAATCGGTGCAATTTTTCTTTTTTTTTTTTTTTTTTTTCCCTTAATTTCTTTTCTGTTATAATTGTGGCACAGATCAGCTCTGGTCTGTAAATTCCATCAGCAGACTCCATCATAATCAGATTCACTTCTCGTGCTGTTAGTGTTGTTCTCAGAGGCTGGAACAAGTATCTAATTGATTACTTATGGAAATAAGAAAGATCTAAACTGGAGGAGTGATGCCAGAATTTCTACACTTGAATATTATCTATGTTATCTTTTAATTGTCTCAGTCTGCCTGTTGGACTGACATTTTTTTTTTTTCCTTTTTTTTAAAGCAGTTTTTGTAAACATATTTGCTACTAATTTAGCTGTTTCATTCCTCTTTTATTGCTCTCAGTTAGATTTCTTACATCTGGACCCTGCATCCCAGGTGTATTAGATCATATTAAAAGCCCTCCTTCTGCTCTTTGTTCTAACATGTGCGCTTTCAGCTGTAAAAGATACTGCACAGAACTAACACTTTGAACCAAAAGGTCAAAGAGCTTCCTGAATTAGCAGCAGTCGCTGCTGGGCTAGATACCAGCTTATTTATTGTTTGGATTTACCAGAAGTTTGCAGTTTGCCTGGCTGTTCTAGGAATTGTATTCAAAGGATTATTTGAAAAGGTTCATATCATTCAGTCTCTTGTTAAAAGACCAAAATCTGAAGGTAAGCCTGCTCTGCAGCTTTCTAACTTGTCTGACTTTAATTGTAAAGACAAACCCTTTGTAAAGGATTGCAGAGGGGCATTCAAACATTGAAAGTTTGGTTCCATTGTATCTGAGGACTTAGGTCTGATTCAAGATGAGAAAGGAAAGGAGGATTAAAAGCTTAAAGCAAAGATAAAAATAAGTTTGAAACAAGCTTACTGGAAGAAAGAGAAACAAGCTTGTCGTGACCTTGCCACAGGGAAGAGAACAGGTTTACCAGGCGTTTCCAAGAATGCTAAGACAAAGGCCATCTTGAAATTGTGATCCATTTGCTGCTTTAACCTGCCCCAAATTTAAGTGAGTCAACTGTGGTTAAAGCATTTAGAAAGGGTGAAGTCTGAGCTCTTCTTAAAGTACCATCAGTGCTTCTTTTTTAAAAACAAAACCAATCTGAAGATAGATTGATTTAACGTATTTCTGTCTTTGCAAAGTAATATACTTAACTTTGAGGTGACCAGAACTGTACAGATCTGCGATGCATAATATCAAGAAAATATATCAGTACCTACATTTCTGCAACACCAGAACTCCATGAAAGAGGTAAACAACAACAAAATGCTTTTGTTTAATCTATGCTACTGGCTGACTTTTCTGTTGACTTGGATTAATTAGCTACAGCTGTTGTATAGAAGCCAAAGGGGAGAAAAAATCTCAAACTAGCCTTCCTTCTGTATTTCTGATAACCATAGCAGTCTGCCTTGCCAGCAACAGAAACACATAAAGTTCAGTTTTTCCACAGTGAGATAAGAGGATCTTAACCAGTGACTGTGAGCACTCCATTTCCTATTTCACGCTTAGTGCATAAAAATTTGGTTAACTCTCTTCCTATGTCATGGACTCTTTAACATGAAAGCTGCCACTACTCCCCAGTCTGGAAATCTAATTCTTTTAGGATATTTCTTTTTTTCTTTTTAATAGGAGACTAAAATAGTTTTGCAGTAGTAAGGTGGAACACTTTTTTTTTTTTTTCTCCCTCTCAATGTTAATATCTGCAGATGCATTCATTACACCTGCAGATTCTAACCCTTTTATCTGCCAGCTTTCCTGGCTTTGAAGTTGCTGTCCACAGATGGTGGGAGGACTTCTGAAATGTGCCCCTCCCCCCTGCCCCCAACTCTCCCCCCACCAAAAAAAAACCAACAAAACCAAAACTAACCAACCAAACAAAAAATCCAAACAAACAAAAAAACCACCCACAAATACCAAAACAGTCTTTGACTGAGAACTTAATCCTGCTTCCATGTGTCATTTGGCATTCAGCAGCTCTCTCACCCTTCCAGGTTCTCCCTGTTTATTTTACCAGCAGGTTGTTGCATCTTCATTTCATTTTCCATGGGGGTGATGTCTTTTGACTCCAGGCCACATCCCCATTAGGATAGCTTCCTTATTTTCACTCCCTGGGAAAGACTGAGTACAGGCAGATAGGTGGCATAAGGAGAAACACCAGCTGAATTTGAAAATGTCAGTGGACATATAGCTGGCTTTTATACTGGTAAGATTCAAGGCTCCTCTTCCAGTTATTTGTCTGATCAAATTAAATTCTGGTCTGAATGAATCAGAGAAAAAAACTGTTTTCTCAGACTTCTGCAGTCTGGATTTTGCTTATAGCTGTCACTGATGATAAACAAAATGCATATAATTGTCCCAGTCATTTCAGAGTACTTATACTTTTCCTCATTTTACTGCTTTAGAGCTATTCCCTCATTGTCCTCATCTCATGCTCTCCTTTGTGCTTTCTTCAATATCAGCCCAATGACTACAGTAGTCTTATAAAAACCTGATCCTAAAGGAAAAAGGGAAAGTGTCTATCAAAGCTAATCTCCTATTTAAAGACACCTCATCCATTTCTACCTATAACTATTATATCCTTATAGCTATATATTCTCAATAGCTATATATCAGCTGTGAATACAAAATTGGTAGATACAAATGAGCCATATTTTGCATGCCTAAGCCACCTGGGTCCTCTGGTCAAGGTTGAAATAGGCTCAATGGTTACACTGTCTGTTGTAATAAATTAGTAGTGCTTTTGTGCTGTGCCTCTAGCTGTAATAAGGATACATGCATTATGGGTGTCACCCTGTCTCTGAGGACAATTTTAATATAGCTTAGACAATAGCCTAGCTAAATAAACAATGAAACAGTCATGATATAGAAAAACAGTGTAAGCTCCAGGGTATAGAGTTTAACAAGGGAAAAGAAAGAAGAAAAATAAAAACATTAAAAAGATTATCAAGCAACAATAAGAGAGGCGCTTATAACACCCTAGATAACCTAAGGTTATTTTGTATCACTGTTGAGTATCTGTTTCAGCAAGTCATATAAAGGTAGACCTAACATTAAGCGCTTGCTTCACCTTTGTTAACCAGGTTTGAGTAACAGAAACGTACTAAACATTAAACTCACTTTTAATTGTTTGAAGAATCAAGGCCTGTAGTTTCAGTGTATAATCCTAATAAACAGAGTGGTGCTAGCAAACTAAGGTAGCCCTACTATAGCCATTGCCAATATCCCAGCTAAAGCTATGGTCAATGGTGTGACTAGAAGAAATCCAGAATGCATGAAAATAAGAATAACGTGATCAACAGTGGTACAAAAATAGCAGGTGCTCCTGACCTATTTAGACCTGTCTAAATTTTTATTCTCACTGTGAAAATGAAGCTTAGCCATTTGGCTGCTGTCTTTCCAGGTGATTAAGTCCATGTTTCACTAGACCATACTGTGACCTCCACCTTGATGTATGGCTTCTGGTCATTCTGTTTTCTGAGGATGCTGAGTGCAATACAGTTTTGGATAGCACCTACTGGTGGGCTAACCAAAGAGGAGTCCCAGTAAAAAAATCATAGAATCGCAGAACGGTTTAGGTTGGATGGTACCTTCAAAGATCATCTAGTCCCACACCCCTTCTGTGGCAGGGATTTTTTCCACTGACCAGGCTGCTCAAAATCCCATCTAACCTGTCCTTGAGCACTTCCAGGGATGAGGCATCCACAACTTTCCCAGGCAACCTGTGCCAGTGTCTCAGTATTTTCATAGTAAAAAAAATTATTCCTTATGTCTAATCTACATTTACCCTCCTTCAGTTTAAAACCATTACTCTTTTTTCCTGTCACTAAATACCCTGGTAAAACATCTTTATCTTTCTTATAAGCCCCTTTTATATATATATTTTATAATAAGGTTTCCCCAGTGTCTTCTCCAGGCTAAGCAGTCTTAACTTTCTCACTCTGGAATAGAACACGATATTCGGTCACAAATTAGTGCCAGATTCCTTTCCTTCTCACCAAATGCTTTTCTCTTCTTTGACCAAATGCAGGGGCTTTCACAGTCTGGGACAGAAGAACCTGATAGGTTTGGATTATTGTGTACAAAGCTCACTTCAATCAAGTTGCCTCATCAGCTTAGTCTTCTGTTAATTCGGGATGTCTTTGTACATCCAAGTGCTGTTTAATACCCAGCCTTATCTGTCTCTTAAAATATCATTGAGTAGAGAATTATGAATTTTGCTATGTACATCTTTAAAGCAGTCACAAGAGTGTTCCACAAATCTAAATTAATTAAGCTTTACAAATACTTGTACAAAATGGTTTTTGGTTTTTTTTTTGTGGTGGTGGTGAATAGTACTGGTGGTGTGATTTGTGTAGTGTCACCATATAGGTTCTCATCCTGCTCTTCATCTAAACATTATTTGTTCATGTGCATGTAATTCATGGAGGAGTTTGTCTTCTGAGATGCCTCATTTGCTGGTTTAATCTTTTGAGGGTTTTAATACTGAGTTGCACGTAGGAGGAATATCTTCCTAGGATGAAACCATTAACATACAGATGCAGCCTGAGTGCAGGTACCACACAGAAACCCTTTAACAACATGATGCTGTTTGTTCAAGCTGTGGATTTTGCATGTTAGGCAGTAGCAATTCAGTTATTTTTGCTACAAACACAACATCTGCCAGCAGCCGTAAGCCCTTGGCCTACAGGACAACCATCTGTTCTGGTATGATCTTCTTGGAAGCTGCCACCGCTCTGGCAAGCATCCAGAGCTCCGGCTCCAGCAGATCCGGATGCAGAAGTGGCTTGGGCTTGCTTTACCTGTTTTGTCACTATCAAACTCACATCATGGTACATTAATCCTTCTACCTTTATCCTTCTACCTTTATCCACATAGTTTATTTGGATAAATAAACTATTCACTGGAAAGCTGAGTTCCCATTGCCCTAAATCCTAATACAGCAGGTGCCTGTAGACTGTCCCTCAAGTCACCATCAACAATTATCTTAATTTAAATGTGATTTATAACAAACTTGGGTTTGTGTTGCTTTGTATTTGCTTTCAACGCAAGTTCAGCTTTGCCTTCAGAACAGTTTTCACTGTTGTTTTCTAAGTAGTTGGTCATATCTGACTTCTGAAGCTTTTAAACATTGGAAAGTTGAGAAGCAACCAGGAGCATTGACTTGAGCCAGGTGAAGAACAGCTTGGCTGGAAGTGGAATTGCCTAAATTCCTGTACAAAAACTGTTCTTCCAACTTAAAAAGAAGTCTTTAATGTGGAGTTCACACCAAATGTGGACATGAGTCTTCCCGTGCAGAGCAGAGGTGAAACAAGACAAAGAAGATAAACTAAAGCCTTGGTGTCTTCCTATGCAGACAGAAAAGTTACTCCACAGTATTAAAAGATGTTGGCTAAAACTATGTCTAAGAGCAACCTGCTCTAGTGGAAGGTGTCCCTGCCCATGCCAGGGAGTTGGAACTGGATGAGCTTTCAGGTCCTTTCCAACCCAAACCATCTTGTGATTCTATGAAGATGCTTTTCCTCCAACTCACAGGAGTGGATGTGAATCATAAAAGGACTTCTTTTCATGTTGGTCTTAGGCTCTGTTATTGGCAATCTGCTAGATAGCGTGTTCATCAAATAGAGGACTGTTCGGTAGGGTTTTGAAATTCAGACTGATCTTGGCACTATTATATAAATTTTATGTGGTTCTGAGCATGGAGCATTTCTTTTCCTCAAAAGCAAGGAAATAAGCAACATCCAAACAAAAACTGAGGCCAGTATTAACTTCTGCACCAAAGATGCTGGGCAGTAGGTGAATCTGTGTTATTGCCTGTCCCAAGTGCACAGTCTTATTGAAAGTGTCATGACTCAAACCTCTTACTTCTCTCCATGTTAACTTTATGGTTTTAGAACCTTTGTAATCATGTGGTTTAGCACTTTTAGGGATCATAGGCATTAAGTTTTGTGCACGAAGTGCAGATGAGTAACAGCTGAGAAGTGTAATGTTTGGGGTACATTGCAGACTTACCCATTGTTTTCATTCTCTGTATCAAACCGGAATTTTCTTGAGTGCTTTGAGATGTTTGGCTGACACGTGCTACTGAGGGGGAAGACTGCCTGCGCTGCGGTGCTCACTGCGAGCAGGGTTGGATGTTTGTACAACTGTGGTCTGACTTAGAACACAGATACATGACTCAAGGGTTTACAAAAATATAAGCAGGTGACCATCAAAACCAATGTGAGCAACCACAGTCCACAAGGTGAACCTGGGACTTGATCTTTTGCAGCCTTGGCTTTCCTTCTTCCAATGGCCAGGGTGAGTCTTCAAGGACCAGGAGCTTTGTTGAATGATTCTTGAATGAGCTTTGTATTAAATGAGGAAGTTGTTTCTCCTCCAGAGTGTGAGTCTTGTTGCTTTTTGTTCTCTGCTTATTTAAATGATGTTTACTGATGCGTTCTGTTGATGCTTGCCACCTCTGTTGTTAGACTTCCAGCGTGGGGTGGTTTCTGTTGACCCGTGAAGCATTATGTACAGTCACAAATCTTCAAGTATAGAACTTTTTTTCAGACAAACTGATTTTAACCATTTTTGGTGTTTATCTTCTGTTTTAGGAACCAATAAAATCACGTGCACCACAGCTTCATTTAGAATACAGGTTTTATAAACAACTTGGAAGTGCGGGTAAGTAAACCTTAAGCTTATAGAAAGTTTGCTGTTTCTTTGTTGAACATTACCATCATATTAGATGTGTAACTCTGACTCGAGCTTACTGATCTGGGCAGATTCTTTCAGCCTCACACAAGTTTTGGAAGAGATTTTGGTCAGAATAACATGATAATGATGCTGGGTAATCACGTGGACCTAGAAACTCGAGTTTGAGGATTGACTGGTGGGGGAAATACCCATCAGAGTGTCCTTGCGAAACACGAGCTGTCAATGGGTGCAAAGCTGTTTGTGTGTAGAATGACAGACTTTAAAAAGGTGTCTTAAATCTAGGAAATTGTGTAAGAAGTATTAGAGCTTTTCTGAGAAAAACCTGAAACACCATTTTCATTGATACTAAATTATAAATGTCCGTAAGCCCATGGGCTCAGTGTCCTCTGTGTGAACACAGCCTACAGCAGATCTGAAAAGAGTGTAACAGGGTAAGTCCTGGCAAGCTCCCTGATTTCCCTAATATAGAGCTTGAGCTTGTGTCTAATTGTGTTTGCATTTTTCTTCCCTGAATACAGGGTTGCTTTATGAACCTTTTAGCATGTGCTATTTCCCATGCCAAGGTTTTGCACAGCCTTGACTACCCACTGCACAAGGAAGTCTCTGTAGCAAAGACCTTCTGTGCTCCTCTGTGCCTTGATCATATATTGACCTTGGGCTTTGGCAAGCTTCCTACATTGCTGTCTTTCTCTTTACACTTTCTTCTGGTTTTATTTTTCCTGCTTTCTGTGGATATGCTCACACAGTACCAAATACAGAGTTGACCAGAATGAGTGATCTGTCTGCTCTGAGCTCATGATGTGCAGTGCCTGAGCAGTCCTCTTGCATTTTTCCTTTCTGCTTGTTCCAATTAATTCTTCTGATCAGGTCCATAGTTTTGTGTAGCTCATCCTCTGGAGACTGGGTGCTATTGCGCTCCACGTTGTGTCACTTCTTTGCTCCTTATAGGGTGCAGAATCTGGGATGTGGGAAACAAGTAAGTTGTCACCATTGGAACCACTAAATATTGTTGTTATTGTTTTTTAAGCAGAATTTGTCTACTGTAATAAGGTTCTTTTCTGTGTATTTTGTACTCTGGTGCTGTGTGCAAAGCCCCTGATGGGTTGATGCTGCCACTTAATTTCAGTTCCCTGTGTTTTTGAGACTTAGGGCATTTCTGCTGACACCCATGTAGTAAATCAAATGTATTTTCACAGAATAAGTGATACACTTAATTCTGCTCTTTGCTTCTTTCTAGAGTTCTGTTGGTGCTTGTCATCTCTCTGATACCCTGGGCATGTCTCATGAATGAAAACCAATCTTTTCCCTTATCTGTTGGCTTTCTACCACTCTTTAAAGATGTTACTGAAGAGTTTTAAAACTGAGAAATGTTGGGGCCCTGGCTTTGTTTTGGCTTCCTCCTGTTCCTAATGAATCTTAACTTTTCATCATAGAACCACAGCCTGGTTTGGGTTGAAGGGACCTTAAAGCTCCTCCAGCTCCAACCCCTGCCACGGGCAGGGACCCCTTCCACTG